>JASAMX010032710.1:0-28264 GCA_030248175.1 Microlaimidae sp. YZB2_3
TTCTTCGGAATATTCCTCGGAAACTTTGCATGTGAAACCAAATAATTAAAAGGATTTGACATTTGGAAAAATATTTAAAAAATTATTTGACTGAAATATTAAAAAATAGACAAAAAAGTAACATAATATTTAAAAAAAGAAGTTTTATAATCGTTTTCGCATGAAATTAATATAAAGTTACATTTTGACAAATATTAAACAAATTTAAACATTACGATCTTTAAAAAAACGCCAAAAACTCTTTACTTTCAGTTATTACCGTAGAAATTCTAGCAGCTTTTTAATCTTTAAATTTTGCACTTTAATTGGTTCAAGAATTATGATCCCCCGAAAATGCCGTTTTTTGATAATTCTTTACGTAAAAAATTGTTCAATGAGTATAACGATTTAAGTTACAAATTATGCACTTAAAGAAAGCGGTTATTTTCTACTTTAATTTGATACCTTGGTCGTTAAGATTGATAAGATAAGATTTTATTGTACAAGTCACATAATGTAACACAAAATACAATGTTTACACTACAAAAAAATTGTCACAAAAGCAGAAAAATTCGTACAAAGAGTAACAAAATTTATTGAATGTCCTATTTGAATTGAAAAATCAAAAAATCGAAAAAAGTCGAAAAGTCAAAAAAAAAGTCAAAAAGTCGAAAAATCAAAAAAAGAAGAAAAAAATGCAAAAAGAGTGAAATTTAAGTTTGAAACATTTTGTTTGTTTTTTTTGAAAACCAGTTTTTTGTCATAAAATATGATACGTATTATATAGACGCGTAGTGGAGTCCAATAAACGTACCACTTTTATATAATTTTTTTAATGCAATACTGCATACTTATCAAAAAGAAATACGAGAGCCAGAAAAGTACAAAAAATACAAAATGAATAACAATTTTGAATCAAACACAAGCTTTTTGAAAGGTCAAAATCACAACTAAGTTTTTGATTCGACTTATAACTAAAAAACACAGAAAAACGGTGGAAAAAATTTAGAAGCTATAAATTACACTTTTGAATTTGGTTAATAAAAATGTTTAACAAATTGGCTAATAATCTCGCGAGGTAAGGTATTTATCGAAATGTGGCGTTTAGCGAAAAAAACTCTCCATTTTTTCGCTAAAAACACGAAGTGAAGAAAAGAAAGTTAGGGCAAACTTCAGCCGTCGTTTGGTGTTTTTTAACGAAAACATCGCAGGTTTTTTGTGCGGGAAACGCAATTTCAACAAATTCTGCACCAATCCTAACGATCAAGATATCAAATTAAAGTAAAAAGTAGCCGCTTTCTTTAAAAATTCAATTTGTAACGTAAGTCGTTATACCAATTGAGAAATCTTTCACATACAGAATTGTCAAAAAACGCCATTTTGGGGGGTTATAATTCAGGAACCACTGCAGATATTTTGTTGAAACAAGTTTTGTGTGCTATTGGGGGCAGGGGTAAGGTTTTTACAAAAAACTAACAAAATCGAAGGCAAAAAGTTTGGCTCGGCACCGCACCATTAAGGAGTCTATATAAATTTAACAAAACTAAATGTATATTACGTCAAATACAGCAATATTATTTGTTGAAACTAAAATCGAACTTAAAGCTTAAAATTTCGAAATCAAAAACTTCAAAACTAATATTGTCAGTAAGTTTGTTAAAAAATGTTTTGTCAAAAAAAAACGTATGGGAATTGGTGTTTTTGTAAAAACTCATTTTAATATCTGTTAAAAATAAAATTTTGCTTATAGGTATATATGAACTCCTCACCTTAAAACACCAAACAAACAAGTGTTTTAGTACGTTAAAAAAAGCAAACTTTTCACCACTTTTTTGCCTAACTTTTTTGTGTGAGACCTTTTATGCCTTGTAAATTGGCTTTTTTACGCATTAAAAACTATATTTTTGTGACGTGATTTTTTATCGTGTAATTTCCGGGTTTAAAAGTCTGGTACCATTGTCATTCTGTCCATACTGCCAATCTATATTTGAAAAGATTTGATTATTTGATTAATTAAAACAGCATATAAATTATATGTTTGCTTTTTTAACGTACTTACTGCAAATATGGATATGCTTAACATCCGCATCTGCGGACATCTGCACTATTTTTGACATTCGCATCCGCGGATTTCTGATCTCACATCCGTTGATTTTTATATTGCTTATTTTTAGTTGTTTGTTTACTCATAACTCCGATCACCTAGTACATTAGATGTACAGTGTCGCGGTTTATATTATCTTGTACCATAATGGAACTCACCACCATTATTGGGCCAGCAGAGCATAATATAACTATAAGTTGACCTTCTATGAAGGATTTAAGGGAAGAGTATTTTATTAAACGAAACATAATGCTTTTTTTGAAATTGGAATTTTTACAATGTTGAAATGTCTCTTTGAAAGTCCTACCAAAACTAAAAAAACTAAAAAAAAACACACTACATTACATATATATATAAAATTTTACATTATACTCTCTAAAGTGTCTTTATAAATTTCTAAAAAAAAATTTATGGTTGTTGACAGATTTTTCGAATGATTTTCACCCATTCGAATTTTTTTTCAAAAACCACAAAATGCTTTATTTTTAATAAAAAAGACTAATTCATTCCTTTTTTAAAAACCGATTTGTGGTTTTAGTACTAACTAATTCATGCTTTCCATGTACTAATAGTTTTGTTGTTTTAGACAACAACTAACGTTTTTATGGTTTTTATGTATTAATTAATTATTTCTTTTCCAGGTTGTTTTACAAATTTGATCACAGTTTTATTGGTATCCATGGTTATTATTATAATTATTTCATTATTTCTTAATATAGCACAACAGTAAGCTTGAAACAAAAAATAATAGCATACAAAAAACCACATTAGATACGAGAAACTCCATTTTTTTAAATAAACCAGCAATATATATTATATAAACCTAATATTTTTATGACAGCGTTAACAAAATTACAGCCAGTGATAAAATTCTAACTAGTTGACTTCATAGATTGTATGGGAAACATAGAAGTACCATTTAAAATTGTGATGTTAAGATGACATACTTTTTAAACATGTTGGAAAGCAGATTTTTTTTAAATTCACTATTTAAAAAAAATTACAAAAACCAGAAAACGTTAGCTATTAAAAAACGGGCATTTTTGCTTCAAACCAATTAACTTAATGAAAAATTTTTGAATAAGGTGTTTTATCTGTAATACTAAACTATTTTTGTTCAAACATTTGACTTTGTTGATTGTAAATAGTTGACTTAACTCGTTTCCTAAACTTGCCTTTCCCCCAGTAACAATCGCGAAACTTTTGTATTATTGCCGTGAAACCTTCCTATTACTGTGGGGAAACTTTTGTTTCACCGTAGTGGTATTGTGGTATCTACACTTCACTGCGGTAAACTTTAGGTATTACCTAGATCTACCTACCTAGGTCATACCTAATACTTTTTGAGTGATTAGCGCCCAGTAAGCGAGCAATTTGAAACCTAGAAATTACCGTGGTAAAACTTACGTACTACAACTTACAACGGTTAGACGAAAATACTGCCATCGTGTAATGAAGGTTTCACGGCGGTAATAGGAAGGTTTTACGGTTATAACTGAGGAAAAGGCAATACGAGAACGGATTAAACCTGCAATTAATCGAGGTTAGATGGATTTAATGTATCTATAATTTTGTTACTAGCCAATATTTATAGCCGTCGATGAGCATACAGTAATTTGAAAAAATTTACATAACAGCTCAAAATTAAATTAAAATAAAAACACACTAAAACATTAATAAACGGTGTTGAAAAATAAAAATAAAGTTTACAAACATTGACAGTTTGTAAAAAGTGGGGGGGGGTGGACGAACCAAAAAATCTATGTTCTTGCTGCAATTACCTAGGCATACATAAAGGGTACTTAAATTTTTCATATTTTATTAGTTTTGAAGAAAAAAAATTAAAAAATATTAAAAAATCAAAATATAAAAATAACTTATGAATTTTATTAACTGAAAAGCTAAGACTATAAATTGATTGTTCGGTTAGTGAGATATGCTAACTGATATATTATTTTTTGTATAAATCACTTTTAAACCAACAGTTCTACAAACCTACAGTTCTACAAACCAATCCGTTTGCAAAACACACATAATTGATTTTTTTATTCTAATTAACTGAAATCGTTAATTGTAAACGGATTTTTACACAACTCCGCAGAAAAAAAGCTTATGTACCCAAAAACTTTAAGTATAAGTTTGATTTAAATTACGACCAGAGTTAAATAAATAAGTCTATTTTGTTTTAGCAAAAAAAAGTCGGGTACGGTGTGGCTTTTTTTATTTTTGTGTTGTTTATTAACCGTTAATTTCGAGCCATAAACAAAATGTTTTTAATTAAAAAATGAGTTAAATAAATTATTTTAGTTTTTTTAACTTTTTAAACGAAGTTTTGCTACTCAATTCAGCTTCCAATGATAAAAAGTGGTGGATTAAAAAAATGCCCCACAAAAATATTGAAATTAGCCGATTTCGTTTTTTATTTATAAAAAAAATTCTATTCATTTATTAATGGTCGGAATTTAACTAAATTTATATTTTTGGCTCTAGCCTTCCTTTTTCCAAAAAAATCTATATTTTTATACACCACTATTACCTAAAAACATACCCTTTTTTATTTTCAACAAAAACCAGCCTCCCCAATAATTATGTATATTTAACAATGACTTATGGGGGTCCATATTTCTTCTCAACATAAAATTGCAAAAAACAGGGTTTTTATTTAATAAACAAAATTTTTTATAAAAAAATATTAAAAAAAATTTTTTTTTTAAAATTTTAATTTTTTTTTTTTTTTTTTTTTTTTTTTTTTAAATAAAATTTTTTTTTTAAAAGCATTTTTAGCATTAATAAATTATAAAAAAAAATAATATAAATAATAATATGTTCTTATTTTATTATTTCTCAAACACATTACTACTTTTACTATGTAGGCTTCTTTTTCCGTTTTTGCTCTATTTAGGTTTAAACATTACTTCATATAAAAAAAATTATTTTTTTTAGAAAAATTTATTTTATAATAAAAAAACCAAACTTATCATTATATTATACATCTAATATTATATTATACTTCTTCTAACAACAAATAATACTACTATCATATAAAAATTATATACTACAAAAAAAAAAAACAAAAAAAAACTAAAATAACAATAATTACAATATAAAAAAAAACTCTTAATAAACAAATAACCTTCGAAATTTCGAAAAGTAATCATAAAATTTCGCTAAATTCCAAAAAGTAATCAATGAATAGGACTGTTTTCCAGGAAAAAAATTCAGCCACGATGTTAGTTTTTTTAAATTCGTCTGTGCTATGTTTATAATCCATGGTTATTTTTAAACTATAAACCAACATTTTAAATCAAACCAAGTAAAATAATTGTTTTATTTCTTCTAAAGTGATAAATGAATTTAAAAAATTTTGTAACCACTTTGGTTGGGTTTATTTTCTGTTTCCCACATATACCAAATACCCATTAAAATGTTATGTAGAGAACCGCCAAAAACTGTCCGATGTCCGATGGTCTAGTGGTTTCAGGCGGTGGGCTTTAGACTGTAAGGTCGGGAATTTGAATCCCAGTGAAGTCTCTTTTTCTTTTTGTTTCGGAAATTTAAACTTATCAAAATTTCATTTAAACTTATCAAAATTGAATTTAATAAAAAAATTGAAATTTTTTTTAGATAATTTAAAAAAAATCAATTAATTGATTAATGATTGGTATTAATAAAATAAGAAAGAAAATAGACCTGCTAGTGATTGATGTAGATACTGGATTTTTGATGTAGATATTTTCCTATAGGCACAAAAAAATTAAAACCAAAGTGCTGTAATATAAACAGCTTCTTGGAGTCTGTTGTGTAAATATTGTTATAATTGATATAATATGGTTGATACTTAAATTAAAAATCCTCCAAGAAATATTGTTTTGCATTATTGTTGTGGATTTTATATGTAAATAATCTTCCCTAAAATAATTTTAATTTTAATAATCTTCCCTATATTCTATCTACCACAAAAAAACTAGTTTTAATTTATACGTCCCGGTATAAAAAGTGAATAGGAGGCTTCACTGGGATTCGTTTCCAAGACCTTCCAGTTTGAGGCAGACCGCCTTAACCACTAGCCTTTTAGCCCGGTAACGAGAACTTAAATCCTGGAGTACTTAGATCCTGGAGTCCTTAGATCCTGGAGTCCTTAGATCCTGGAGTCCTTAGATCCTTGCCTTTTAGTGGCGTCATTTCGAGGCAAACTGGAAAGTACACCGACACCGTCCACCGACACCGGCCGATTTCCAGGATTAGGCTTATAGGCTTAGATTTAGGCTTAAGCTGTTTAACTTTGCCGCCATCTGCCAAGGATCTAAAGACTCCAGGGTCTAAGTTCTCCCAATCCATCGGGCCATCTGCTGACTCTCGAGTAAAATCCTACTTATATATTCGGTGTTCGGTTATGGTCGTAATTTTATTTTTTATGTTCGCATTTTTCGGAATTAAACATTAATAACTACATTATTACAAATCCAATAAAATTTATATTTTGCCTTTAGTGTTTACATGTTTATGTTAATGTTACACTGCAAATTTTATAGAAGTTTTCATTTAAATATTATTTTAAAATCAACTTTCGGCCTAATGTGTATTGGAATTTTACTATGTAAAACGCCTTATGTTGAAATAATCTATTCTGTACGTGAAAGATATTGCTCAATAAGTATACCGATTTAAGTTACAAATCATGTTAACAAAAAAGTGGTTATTTTTTACTTTAATTTGATACCTCCATTGTTAAGATTGGTGATGTATTTGTTGAGATATTGCGTTTTTTTGTACAAAAAAACCCTCGATTTATTCGCTAAAAACACGAAGTGAAGAAAAGAAAGGTTGGGCAAACTTTACAAAATTACTGCCGTCGTTTGATGTTTTTAACGAAAAAATTAAGGGTTTTATGTACGGAAAAAGGAAATAGTTCGACAAATATTGCACCAATCTCAACGATTAAGGTATAAAATTAAAGTAGAAAGTAGCCGGTTTTTTTTTGAATGCATAGTTTGTAACGTAAATCGTTATACCCGTTCAGTAATTTTTCATGTACAGAATTTTCGAAAAATGCCATTTTCGAGGGGTCATAACTTCTGAACCACTGGAGATATTTTGTTGAAAAAAAATTTTGTGGGCTATTTATTGGGGGTAGAGGGTAATGTTTTTACAAAATTTATCAAAATCGAAGACAAAAAGTTTGATTCCGCACACCGCACTTTTAAGTATTGAGTCAATCGGGGCTGAAGTCTAAAACCGTTGTAGTTTTTGTGTTAAGAAACCCTAATATCATATTTGAAAAGTTTCGTATTAATGAGTAATCTGTTATAGGAAAAAGGATTTTGATTCGGAAAAAAAGCTCTTTTAATATTTGAAACCTAATTTAAAAGAATAATTCTATATAGTATTTTAAAAATTGTTACAGTAATCAGCTAATTTTATCATCATTCAATCAGTTTTGAGTTTTAACAGTTCCTGTGTGAAGACTTTCGGTTTTTCAGCTTAAAATCTCCTCTGGAAAAACTACTTTGTGTTGCTCCATAACTGCTTCTCCCCTTGTTCCAAATCAGTTGCTATTATTCACAATCTAAATAAAAAATAACTAAGTCCTCGTTTATTTTACAATTTTGGTGTGATTCGGAGTTTTAAGAATTTTTTATTCAAAGAATATTGCCAAAAACCAAATTAAAGCAGCGCTCTCATTGTCTAAAATTATTATATTGGTCGAGTGGTCCGTTTCGTTTAAGTTCCGCTTCTTTTCAGTCCCCGAAAAAAATTGCCGGGAGCTTCACTTCTGTCTCGCTTCGTTTCAGTCCCGTTTAGTTCCAGTTCTGGCGGGAAATGCGTTTAAAACTATTCCTGCTACCTTGCTTGATTTGAATCCGATGTCATTTTAGTCTTGACGAAAAATCCAATCAAAATCTAGTATCATATCGAAAATCATTTTTGCCGCAATATTTATTATTAAATATCTTTGTACTACAATTATATGTTTATATACGCAGGAATATGATACAAGTTGATGAACGAATTTTTCGCCAGGGCTGAAACGAAGCGGGACTGAAATACAGCGCGACTGAAATGAAGCGGGACTGAAATGAAGCGGGACTGAAATCAACTTCTTTGATAATAATTTTATTTGTTATAAAGCGAGTTTTAATCAGATTTTCTGATAGTTAAAAGAAGCTCACAATATTCTTTGTAAAATCTGAATTTTTTCAAATTATTTATTTAACGGTTGTGGTTTTCACAAAATACAGTAAATGCATGCAAATATGATAATGTCGGAATTTTACAAAAATTTTGTGAGCATATTTTTTTAAGGCAAACAAAAAATATATTTTAGCTTTAAATTTAATCAATAAAGCAATACCAAGAAAAAAATTAAGAAAAAGGTCGTATTATAGACATGTAACAATAACATTCATTTAAACCATTAGCTTTTTGGCAAAATAAATTAATTTTCTAATTTTTTTGCAAGAATTTTGACCACGTATAACCTTAAAAAGCAGTGCACATTTCATCAAAATGATTATATTGTTTGGTTTTGATAATCTTTATTTTTGGACAGTGAACGAATTTTACATAACTGGACGTTAGTTTTTTATCAATTTTAAACATTCCTTAATAATCTTTTTTATTATAGACAAAGAAAAGCAAAGATTTTAATTAAAAAAACTTACAATACAAGATGATTCGAGCAAAGTGATAATCTTGTCCTTTTTTTGGATTCGAAGCGTCATTATTTTGGATTTGAAGTTCTTTTCTGTCGGACAAAGAAACAATCAGCTATTAATAAAATTTTTACATTTTTTTCTCAAATTTTATTCAAAATATGAAAAATGACATCGTTTCTTTCCAATTAAACATCGCGTCGTTTTTTATAAAATTGCGGTGATAAGTTAATAGAAATATATACGACAATCCGACAAGCAAAAAACTTTTGTAAATGAATGTTTGATTAATTTTCGCGTTGCCGCCAAGGTAGGTAAATGATAGTTTAGCAATACTGAGTTTTTAATTTTTCACAAACAACTTTATTGTTTTTGTAGTAAACAGGTTTTTGTTTGTAATGGATCAAAAAACCATTTCAAATAAGCAAAACAATAAATTATTTAGTTCTCGAAATAGGTTTTAAACTAACAAAAACTGTTCGTAGCTACAACAGAATAAGACAAAATCATTACCTCAGTGAGTCTTGTTCAGTTACTTTAACTTAAATTTCTGCTCAAAAACTTCAAACACTGTGAATATGTCCCAGCAAATAATATTATTATTTTATTATTATTTTCTAAATTAGATATTTTAGCATTCGCATTTTTTTATCAAAAATAACAAACTCATTCATTGTTTTCTTTTGATATAAAGTTGGTTTGTTGTTTTTAACCAAATTCTTGCCCAATTACATTAAAAACCATAAATATTTCAGTAATATACCAACTAAAAAAGTATTTAGCTGTTTGCAAACCATAAAGACAATTAGGTATATAGATATATATATATATATATATATATATCTATATATATATATATATATATATATATATTATATATATATATATATATATATATATATATATATATATATATATATATATATATATATATATATATATATATATATATATATATATATATATATATATATATATATATATATTCACTCAGTACTAAACTAAGAGGACAGAGGTAACAATCTAATATTGCTTTATGAATATTATTTTTTTAAAATTTATTTAATAGTAATTAATCAGTTAATTAATTTGATAAAATATTATTCTTCTAGTTTTATGATAGAAATATTTATTGGCATAAAAGATTTGAGAGATGTTCTTTTTTCAATAACTATAATATACTTTTTTTGTTAATTATTGTCTATAGCAACATAATACTACAACCATAATTTCCATTTTTTTACTTAGTTATTTAGCGCTTTACGTGTAAATTAAGTGGTAAAAATATTTCTTTATTTTTTAAATATTTTGTGAAAAAAGCAAAAAAAATGTGAAATTTTAGTACTGAGTGAAATTTTATTATGCTATGAAATTTTCAAAAAAGCCATTTTTAAACTATAAAAAACATTGTTATAACGAAAATGACCTAATTGTTTGAAAAAAAATTATTTACAAAAAGTTTCAACCCCAAAAATTAAAAATTTGAGCACATGTAGAATATGTCAGTGATGTATCTGTTGCACACCCAGAAATCCATTCCAAGGAAACGCCGACTGTCCAGAAGTATAGGGGTCCATGGCTGGACACCCGGTGTGACCTCGCTATTGTGGCCAATGCCAGTTTCGTGAATATGCCATGGGTTAAAACCTTGCTGGAGACAGTTCATATTAATCTATTAATTGCTACAGCAACAAAGGTTCTCTACAAATCCGTCCACAAACTGCTAGTTTTCAATGGGAATCTCGAGTTTATCAAAACTTCACTTAAAGAACTAGCTTTATCTTCGTTTTATCGCTACAATGAATCTCCAAAACCCCGCGTTTTATCAAAAGCAGAAATGGAATCTATTAAAAAACTTCGCGCTCAAAAAAATTTTAGTGATACAAAAATCAGACAAAGAAAATTCGGTTGTTTTATTGGATCGGGACTTCTACAATCATAAAATGTTTGAAATTTTATCTGACCGCACAAAATTTGTTGAAATCAAAATAAAAGAAGATCCTGTTTTAGACAAACGCTTTAATTTTATAGTTAATCACGAGGACAAAATTCGGTCAGTTTTACGAAGTTTTAAAAATAAAAACACCATTTCACATTAGACCTTTGACCGTCTTAATCCTAAAGAATCCCAGCCTGGCCACTTATACGGTCTTACCAAGGTTCACAAAGAAAATACACCGCTATGACCAATTTTATCAGCGATTGGAACCGCGACATGTTTTTTAGCAAAATTTTTGGTCCCAGTTTTATCTGACTGTTCTGTTAACAAATACTCACTTTGTAATTCTTTTACATTTGCAAAAGTTATTTCAAATTTAAATCCGTCCGAATTTCCATTCAAAAATCTGTATATGGCCAGTTTTGATGTAAAATCTTTATTAACTAACATCCCTTAACAGGAAACCACTCAAATTTGTGCTAATTCACTTTTTAACAGCGGGAAATGTCTAGAAAATTTTACTAACAAAAAGGTTTTGAAGATTTTATCAAGTTGGCGATTGAAAATAATGTTTTTATGTTTAATTCGAAGTTTTATCAACAAATTGATGGTGTAGCATTGGGATCACCCCTTGGTCCCACTTTAGCAAATGCTTTTTTATGTTACCATGAAGATATTTGGTTAAAAAATTGTCCCACAGAATTTAAACCGGCGTTTTACTGAAGATATGTTTATGACTGTTTTATTCTCTTTCACAATCCAAACCACATAAAACCATTTCTAGAATATTTAAATTCGCGCCATAATAACATTCAATTCACTTATGAAGAAGAAAAAGACTCTGTTTTACCTTTTTTGGACATGTCATTTTGAAGAAATAATAATAGTTTTACCACATTTTTATACAGAAATACACCACATCACCACATTTATACACCACATCTTTATACTTTATACCAACTTTTAGCGGAATATATTCTAATTATGGCAGTTTTATTCCACCTTCTTCTTCTGGCTTAGTTTTAGGACTTTTATCTCGATCGTTTAATTTATCCTCATCTTACCAATTATTTCATGAAGAGATTGCTATTTTAAAATCTATTTTATGTAAAAACAGATATCCATTTGGTTTTATTGACGCTTCTATTAGAAAATTTTTAAACAAGAAATTTAAGTCTAAAGATTTGGAAATTTTAACCGCAAATAAATTATCTCTGCATTGTTTTACCTATATTGGTTTTAACTCTATAAACGTTTAAAATAAACTTAAAACACTTTTTTATCGCCATTTTCTTCAAGTTAACTTAAGAATTGGGTTCAAAACTTCTAAATCACTTGCTACTTGTTTTTGTTTTAAAGATGAGATTCCTTTGGGTCTGAAGTCTTGTGTTGTCTATAAATTTCTATGTAATGGTTGTAAAATCACTTACTTAGATTTAGATGGCGGGTCTACAACCCGCCATCTTAACACAAGATTGTCTGAACACATTGGTGTCTCATTGAAAACCGGAAAGCAGGTAGTACCAAAAGTTTCAGCAATTTTTGACCATATTTTAGCCTGTAATCAGTTAACAACTAAGCCTAATTTGTCAAATTTTACCGTTTTAGCTTCTGCGTCAAATGAATATTGTTTGAAACTCAAAGAAAGTTTTTGTATTCGTAGGAATCAGCCTGTTTTAAATAAAAATATTGCTATAGCTGAGTTATTTTGTTTTTAATTATGTCTTTATTTTAATTTTTTTGGTGTTTGTTTTAGCTTTGTCGTCCAGTAGTTCCAAGTAGTTCTTGTTTTAGGTACATCTTGTGCATAGAGTAGTCATAAAATTTAGTTCATATAAATTTTTTTTTACAACCTTTTAATAATGATTATGTTAATAGCATCAAAATCTTTTTCTTGTTTTCTGTTTTATAATTGTGCGTTTTATCTATCCTTTGCTTTATTTATACCTATTAATTTTCATTTCCTGTGATTTAATTGCTTTTTACTTACTATTTATTGTAACTTTACTACTTTTCTAACAAAAAATGTTTTTGTATTTCAGATGTTTTAACTGAGGATGATCCAAGAACGGGTCGAAAGCTTTTATGATGAAAATAAACGTTTTAAGCTTTGTTGCTCTAGCAATTAATAGTTCATATTAATTAACTTTCTAAACAAAAAGGTTTCACTTGTGTCTCAATCGGTCAGAAAGTTTTAGTTTTTATCTATAATCATAAACTATAGTAACAAAAAAAATAAGGAATTTTATTAAAAACACAAACAAATTTACAAACATCTGCACAAAAAACTAAAGGCAAACCAGACGTGGTTAGTTTGTTTGGCCAGGGTCAAGGGATTTAAAATAGGGAAGCCATGCAGTAACAAGTCACATCAAAACAATTTAGTACCACGTCAATCTTCTTACTTAAATAATTCTGATTGTTTTAAGTGGCGTTTAATATCTTTGATTTGATTGTGTACTGTATGGCTTGGTATTTTTGTTTCCTGGGCAAATGGGCTGACCATGTGTGTTTCACCTTTATTAATAATAATATTTCTTACTCCACAGTTTCCAGTCTATAGTCCAGGTTTAACCTGCAGCTTTTAAAATGCTTAAAGCAAAATAATTCTTAGCAGTTTTTATTAATTTTCTACAGTGTTACCCATATACGTAAGTAGCCAGAACGCAAAGAAAAAAGCCTATAAAATTTTAGCGGGATGCAGATTTTTCAGATTAACTTCTATGATAGTGGTGCCTTCTGTCCTTCTGATTCAATACTAAAAGAATTTTAAAGGAATTTGCTGACGACAAGTAAACTGTTAATAAGTTTTCATTCCAACCCAGGAATTGGATGCTGGAGCATCATTACCTAATATTGAGCTAGTTTAATGTGCCGTTAGGATTAATCCATGGGGTATGGCTTTTGAGATGCTTTGCAATACCCTAAGTGAGCTGAAAAAGCGGCTGAAATGACGTATTTACTGGGTTTAGGTTCTAAGAATACTACAGCAGTACACCTCAATTACTATATCTAATAAAAGTTTTAACAAATAATTTTGTTCTTAGAATTTAAACGACACAATATAAACAGCTGAGTTGTTTTGGTCAGCGGAAAGCCAAAGAAAGTGAATTACAGTGTTGCACTTCAAAAGGCGCTTAAGCCAAGTTGGCTAATATTAGTCTTCTAATATCTCGCGCTGAGGTACACTGTAAACTATGCCACATGAAACAAAACCTAAATAGGAGGGTTAAAATAGTTAGTTTGTTCTCAGCATTTAAATCACATGGCACTTCCCGAATGAGTAAAATCAATTACACTCTTGACACATTCATGAAGATATCCTAGATAGTGGCTCTCGCTGAAAATTTTAGTTTTGATTTTCAAATGAGTGATACCTGTAAATTTACTTTTTCTTTTGAAATTTGAAATTATACCATTTGGTCAGTGTTTCACTAGTTTCAGTTGAGGCAAGAACACTAATAATTTACGGTTGGTAAGTTTGGTACGCTCTATGAGATGCAAGAGGACAACTTAAACTAAGCATAACCTTTATAGACAATGTTTATAAGATTACAATGTGGTTTTCTTGTAATTCTTGAATGAAAATAATCCGTCAGGCCCAAATTTAGCTTTTTTGGATTATATTGTTTGTGCGCCATAAATAAGCGGATATCGCTTGTTCTTTATTCCTGTTTTGAAGCTACAATGCCACATTGGAATGTGTTACGTCGGTGTTCTTGGGATTCAAAATTAAATTGGTAAAAAGCTAAATAAGACCCGTAAATTTTATGTTTTCAAGGATTACTTTTGAGCTTTATAAAAAAAACAGGAGTCACATATACTTTATTCGGTTCTTTGGCATACAACGCCATCATCTTTAAACAAATTGGTGTGAACATAAATTATCCTTAGATTAAAAAGCTAGAGAGTATTTGGCGAATTGAAATAATTGAAATTTTTATTCAAAACCTTGAAGCAGGAAGAGTTGGTAAATAAGTTAGAGGACCGCCCCTCTGTATAGTATATTAGGACCAAATAATATGGATGAGATCATGGATACTCTTGAAGCCAGTGTTTTACGATTTCTCAGAATTACACAGTAAAACTACTTAAGGACTCGTCAATCCTATATTCTGAAGTTAATCGTTGTGCTCCATATATAAGCAGTTGTCGCATATATTTAACTCAGTCCACCTTAAATTAACCATTTGGAGCGAAAATAAATTACTTTTTTTTCATGATTGCAGCGATATACAGTAAATGAGCGAATTGAATACACTGAAGAGTATCATGAAGTCATTGATGTAATTGAGTTGTTCAAAAACGTGATGCACCAAAGGCACACCGTATTTAGAATGACCGCCACGCTGTATAATATTTTTGTATTTGTAACAAATACGGGTGAGATCATAATTATAGTCCTTGAAGCCAATGTTGTTGTTGCTGTTACGATTTTTCAGGGTAAATTTTCACTGTAAAAAGGCTAAACATAGGACTCGTGAATCCTAGATTCTGAAAATAACTATTGTGTTTGAAGCGTGGGTCACCAATATTTTATTTGATCCTTATTGAATGAACTAATTTAAAAAAAAAACGGAATTTACTCTTGGCGGCACTATAACGATACACCGTAAATGAGCGGATTAAAAACGCTGGAGAGTACCATGAAGTCGTTGACGTAATTGAGATTTTCGTTCAAGAACGTGAGGCACGAGGGGCAGGCTGTATGCAGTAGAACAGCCACACTGTATGGAGTCCAAAAGAAGGCGTAGCACAGAATGATCCAGAACGCTTTGCGGACGGTGTTGTGCTTAGCTCGCATAAGAGTGGCCATCGTGTAACTGACCTTTCGGGGGTTGATGTGGTCACCCTCGCTGGTCACGTGCTGGACTTTGCCAAAGTTGGTAAATTCCAACAGGCTTTCCCGCGTTTTGGCTTTGGAAGATTGTCGCTTTTTTCTTAAAGGTTGTGGTTGTTTGCAATCAATGATTCAGCTAAAGATAAATTGTATCAGGGTGACAATAAATAAGTGAAAGTAACCACTCGTTTTTTGAGAAAAAATCACGTGCAGAGAAACACACGACACAACTAAATAATAATTGGTTATATAACCGCTAAAAACTTTTTAAATTTTTCTCGCTCGCGGGCTTTGTTTATTTCTTCTTGGCAAAGAGCGGTTATGCCCTTAATTTCAACCTGGAAGAGTTTAGCTTTAGTACCTTATTCAAGCAAGCAGTAGAAGTAGGTTTTTTTTGTTCGTCTGGCCGTTTGTTTGTGTGTACGCGTTTGCTGATGTGTGTAGTTGGCATGTATGTGTTTGTTTGTTACTCTAGGATTTTTGTTGGGAAGTTTTGGACAAACCGACCTTATAATAATTGTCGCGACACCTTGCCAAAAATTATAGAATAAAATTCTAGGCAAGACAAACCAAAGAATTAATCTAGTTTAATTTTTTTCTACATACCATTTTAAGACAATACAAAATTCATTTAGGGTCGCAGCAAAATTGCATTTGGGTTTTTTTAGTTTTTAAATGGCAAAAATTGCTTCTTTCTTGACAATAAAAATATAGTTTGCAATAATTTTAGGAAACGTTTAAGATTTCGATATATTAAACTCTTGATTTTTTTAAAAACTAGAATTAAAAAAAAATGGTTACACGATAGATTCTGGTAATAATATTCAAAACTCAACAAGTTTTAAAGTAGTTTTGCAATTTAATTTAATTGTCTTCATTTGTTCTAGCTAAACGTACGCCGTTTAAAAAGGTTTTGAATCCCATTTGCCGCTGTATTTCTGGAGCTGCTTACAAACCCAGTGCAATAAAATACTTTTATAAGGTGTCGTATTTCTAAAACATCAATAAACGGGATTACTTAAAAACAACTGCGATTTGACTGAAAACAACCTTATTGGCTTCTCGAACGAGTTTGGAGTGGAAGGAGTCTGAATAAAGGAGGTGAACTGGTTACCCTCCTCTTTTGATGAGCAGTTGGGCTGGGATATTTTCAGTCCGATCAAAGCAACAGATTCGGAGTTACCCGAGATCCCTCGCTGAAACCTAGGCGAGGGGGATTTCACTCCATTAGATTCTCCGTTTGAACACCGAACCTAAAATGAACATTTGGAATAAAGAATGACATGACATTCTTTAAAGGCACACCATTAAATTCAATTTTTTTAATTGTAAAACTAATAAATAAGCTGGAAAAATTCATGAAAACTAAACTTTAGTTTCAAAAAGCTAAATAAATCAAGCTTGTCATGCGTAATTTTATTTTATGGCGTGCTCTTTCATAGTATAAATTAATAAAATAAAAAAAATTCATAAAATTAAAATATCTTTATTTTCAAATGGCTGACTTGGGAGGTCAAATAAAGTGTCGTGAAATAAGAGTCGAACTTTTTGTCAACACCTATAATGACTTTTTGGTGCTCTCTGAAACCTTTTGTTGATTTTTATGAAGTATGCATATTCAGAGACTTGAAAGACTTTACCTTGCAAAATGGCCAAAATATTTTTTGATCATTTTGTGTTTGTTTAATTTGCTCATTATTGAAAAGTGTAAAAAGAAACGAACGTTGAGTTATGTGCTAAATCTGATTTTTATGGCCTGATATGGTAGCGTTCTTTGAAAAAATTTTGTATTTAACTGCTTGTATTTAATTACAAAGCCTCAATAACAGGTGATCACTATCTCTAGCGGGATACCAAACGCGGCAAATATATAAATAGTTGTAAATCTGCTCGTAAAAACTTGAAATTTCTTAAATAATGTTCTTAAATTGATATTCATTAAATAATCGGGATTCCAAACACAGGTGTCGAAAATAATGAATGAGCACACAGAGTTTAATTACAATGTGCACAATTAACACACAATTGATATTTTATTTATGCTAAATCTTAAACTTCTACCTGATATTGGTCCCGTTCTTTGG
Organism: Microlaimidae sp. YZB2_3; assembly: GCA_030248175.1. Lineage (NCBI taxonomy): Eukaryota > Metazoa > Nematoda > Chromadorea > Desmodorida > Microlaimidae > Microlaimidae sp. YZB2_3. The sequence continues at coordinate 17,600 of JASAMX010032710.1, forward strand.
TAATTTTTCGCTTCAATTTAATGACGACGCCGCAGTAGCAGGTGATCACTATCCCTAGCGGCATCCAAAAGGCGGCCAAAATGTGAAAATAGTTGTAGAGCTGCTCGTGAAAGACCAGTTGCGCCTGGCGGTGCTCCGTAAGATTGGCCCTGACGATGCTCTCAGGAGTCACCACGAACCTCTCCATGTTCCAGCTGAAAGGAAATAACGCGATTCAGATTGCTCAGTTGGTCCTAGTGAGATTGATAAGTGATTAAAGGTCAACCAGGCAACACGAGTTTATTTGACCAGGGCCATATCACAAATGTTCCATTAAAAAAAAAACGTTGTTCTACCGTGTTAAAAGTCTCAAAAGTATTATCACGCTATAGCATAGGTGGGCAGGGGGGTTGGGGGGTTATACCCCCCGAAAATCCCGAATATAGCAGACACCCCCCTCCTTAAAATTTGGGGGTACCCCGGACACCCTCCTAAAATGTGAGGGGTCGCAGTACTAAAAACGCTAAAAATTGGGTATTTGAGGTATACCTCCAAAAAAAATTTTGGGACACCCCTCGCCAAAATTTAGGGGTCGGGTATACCCCCTTCCCAAAATCCGAGAAGCTGCCCACCTATGCGCTATAGTATTGCTTTAAGCCAATGAAAATTTGCAAAAATCGATTTTCTACGAATTTTTGCTGCCCATGAAGCCAGCGCCGCTTTTCTTTCTCTTTCCACTTTAAAAAATCGTTCTACCTAATGAAGTCGTTCAGTTTAGTACTTGCAATCCAAGCCTTAGGAACTATGTTGAAGAAATACATTATTATTAAAAACATTTCCTAGTAGTTCTGACTTCATCAAGTGATACAAAAATATTGTATTCTTTTAGCTACTTGTAGTTTTGTTTGAGTCTTAAGTTACTGGAAAAAACAGCTTTAAACGTGAATCTAACAAATAAATGAATAAAATACAACAAATAATAAAATAAAAAGCTTACATAGATAGGCATTGGGAAAAGTTGTAGGACAGCGTCAGCGCTTGAAACTGGGCAAATATCAATAATTGCGGAAAAGAGAACACGGTGGCTACCATCCAGGCCAAAGCCATCATTCTTTTTACGTAGAACGCGAACTGCAAATTCAGTTTTCTCATTTTGGTCGTGGTGTAAAAGCGATCTATGGCGATGCAGACAATCACATTTGCATTTAGATAGAATCCGAACATCTGCAATTAAGTGAAAAATACGATTGTTGTTGGGACGCGCAGAATTATGGCGTATAATGAAACGAGTTTTAACCGAATGAATGTGAAACTATGTTTTAGTTTTTTGACAAATAAATGGATGATAAAAAGATTTGAAGCTGTAATTTTCAGCTTTAGTACTTCACCTACTGACGTGCTACGTTGCATCATCACCATTTAAATTTACTTTATATTATTCCAATTTATAGGGCAGCCCATTTTTGAAACATCAAAACAGCGAAAGCTGTTAGTTTTTACAAAGTACACGCGTTTATTTGAGGGGTTCTAAAAAATTAAAAATTTTGGGTCCTAAGAGAACAATTTTAAAAATTTTTCTCGCGCTTCGCTCCACTCAGCGCTCGAAATTTATATCCCTTTTACGACATTTAAGTAATGTTTCTAATGATTTTCAAAGAAAATTTTTGAAATTTTTTTCGTGCTGTCGCACGGTTTTAAATGTTATACCTTTTTAAACCTAAAATTTTTCAAGTTTGCAAAAAAACAATGCAAATAACAGCAAAAAGAATCATTTAGCGCGAAGCGCAAAAATTTTTTTACCCTTTTTAATGTCTTTTTACGGTATTTTTAAAATTTGGAGTACAACCCATACGACCCTTTCGAAAAATTTGTATGAAGTACAACCCCCCTTTCCGAAATCCTGGCTACGCCCCTGTTAGCGATATCAAACTTTTAGCTCCAACTTTCCCACTTCCAGATCTACCCTCTTCATTTCAGTTCCAAGTTTCATTTTTAATTTTTTTTTCAGGTCGAGTGGTCCAAATTTTACAACATCAAAAGATGTCTTTCACATAACATTTTCTGAATTCACTTAATAAAACGTTCATATTGTGAAACAATATCACAACGGGAAATTTGACACGCATAAGTTTATCACCATTATCATCATCATTTAATCTAGCGAAAATTCTTGAAACTCTACAGAGTGCATTACATTAACAAAGCGAATTAATCACGTCCGCCAGATCACGGTCTCATGGTTTACTAGAAAATGGTCTTTTATTTATTTATTATTAATATGTTAAATAACAGAAAACGTACATAAGCTAGTTAAGACTGCATTTCAAATTATATGTACCTTTTACCTAAACTAAACCGAAAACTAAAAATAAGCGCGTCTGCTGACAGCTGAAACCCATAACTTGACTGCAATTCAATATCTGAAAGTGAGACTTTTCAGTCAAAATCATGCAAAAAACACAGGCTCCTCAGGCTTACCTGAAGAAACTTGATGATTCGGCAGAGGAAATCCCCACCCAGCCATGCGTAGGTGGCCAACCAACTCAGTTGGCTCCCGCAGTAGACAAGGATGATGATCAAGTCCGCCGCGTTCAGGTGCAGTTTCATCACCAGCAGTCGACTGGGTGCAAAGGCGTCTCGGTAGGCCCGGAAGGTCTGCTGGAATGCGTAGAGGTTCAGTGGGGCGCCCATTAGAATGATCCCAGTTAGGCAGCCCATTTGGATCAGGTCGGGCAGGGTGTGCCTCAGGCTGTCGGCCTCCACGGACACCTGCAGATCTGTGTCGTTGGGGCTGGCTGTCGGCGGGGACATGGGGGCAATTTGTACGTAGTCTATGGATTTTCCGCTGGTGAATTGTTACTTTGACATTGGGAATTTCTCTTGGTGAAATTTAAAGTGAGCCATTTATCATGTGTATTATTTAGTTTTACATATTGTGCTCATATTGGACTCGGACCAATATTGGAACTATAGTTTTTAACTTGTGAGCTGTTGTAGAGTTGGATAACTGAACTAGTATTGTAAAAAGTTACTTTTACTTTTACTTAAAGTAATAAGAGTAACATATTTTGGATAACTTTTACTTTTACTTGACTTTTGATATTTCAAATACTTTTACTCTTACTCGACTTTTAAAAATCCAAATACTTTTACTTTTACTCTTACTCGGATTTTTCACTGCAAATACTTAAATAAATTTAAGTAAAATTTAAGTAATTTCAATGGGTAGATTTCCTATCGGTTTTTTGTAAAGTGAATGGCAGAAAATAATCTTTTCAGCCGCTAACACGCTGATAATAATTTATACATAAAATTAACAAAAAACTTTAGAACAGAGCTCTGGAGCTGCAAAAACCGGTGTTTTGCTCCGTTTTAAAATTAGTTGTTATTATACTTTTACTCTTACTTTTACCTAAAAATAGGTCTTACTTTTAATTTTACTTTACCTAAATAAGATTTTGACTTTTACTTTTACTTTAAATTTTTACTTTTTTTTACTTTAAACTTTTACTTATTTAAATTAAAAAATCACAAATTACTTTTACTCTTACATTACTTAAATTAAATTTTTTCCAATTACTTTTACTTAAAATAATCCCAAATCAATACTTTTTACAACACTAAACTGAACTACTTAGTCATTAATTTCTTCTTAATGAGTTTATAGGTTTATTTACTCGGCAGGATCTAAAAGCATAATAATTTTGAAATTTAATTTTACATAATCGCGCTAAAGTGGCTAAAAATTTGTCCAGCAGGAATTGATACGCGTTTATTTAAAATAATGTTAGAACAAAAAAATTAAAAACAAATATTTATATTGCTTGAATACAATTTAACGCAAAATTTTGGGCACGCCCTTAATTCTGCGCTTAATGTCATATTATCCTAATTAAAGCACTATAAGCTCAAACCACTAAGCAATTGAGGTCACAAAAACTATTGTCAAAAAAATTTTTGAGTTTTTATTAGTTTAATTTTAACTTTGGAAGGCGCGATATTGTTGCAAATAGTAAATTAAAAAATTCACTTACAAATTACAAAGAAACATTTTGTAACTATAAGTTTTGCAATTGTTCGTGGTTTTTCACACATTTAAAAAACGTGCGCTAATTATTTTATTAAAAACATCGCAATAAACATAACAACGTGACTTATACAAACTAAAAACCGTTTATAAAACCAATTAAATAAATAATTTGAAGCACAGACAGACAATAATTGTTTTTGGTAATCTATTTTTTATTACTAATGAATTTAACGGAAAGTGAAAAAAGTTTTCATTTTTGTGTTTGTGTTTTCGCTTAGAAACTAATAACATATTCTCTCATTTTGAAAGAAAACTTCGATAAAACCCACGTAATAAAACAGCCAACTACCAACAGTGTTAAAATACTTGAATTTAAAACTTTTGAGAGATTTGGCCAAAAAGTTAGGCAGATTAAAAGCTATTTATATGTTTTTTGCAAACATTTTCTGAAATGACAAGTGTAAACGACAAAAAATACTTAATCATATATGTAGTATAATCAAAAATATAACATAAATTTTTTGCTATTATCTACCCTTTTTATATATTATCTACCATTTTAAATTAACAGAAACACTTCAACAAATTGGACGTATGTTTTTTAAAGGTTTTTTATCTCTGATTTTGATTGCTGTAAGCAGTTCGCTGGAATCAAAATAATTTCCAAGATGGACATTTCATAAATTATTGAAACTGGTTTACTTAAAATCAAAATGTAAATTTTTCGACAAGATTTATGTGTAATTACAAATGTTCCTACCCTCAAAGATCATGCTCCCGAGCTCCGGCCATTTAAAGCTGAAGGAGCTTCGAAGCATCTGAACTCCACTCTTTAAATGAGCGATTTTAAGCTTATTTAAGCCTGAAATACATTAAAAGTTACTCTATCAGCATAAAACTATTTTTACCGTTTTAAAGAAGTTTAAAAAAATTTAGTTTACAAAAAAATTTTAACAAAATAATCTAAAGCATCACTCTTTATATTTTAATAAAATTAGTACAAAAATAAATCGGAGGTTTCTCTGATGCTCTTAATTCTCCGGAGCTCTTAAAAACAGAGCTCCGGGAAACATTACTAGTTGCAATGGTAAAATTACTGATGGTAAATTTCGCGGTTTGGACTTACATAGGTTTTAACGATTTTTAACGAAACGGTCGGTTATTAGTTTCATACAAACTTAACGGCTCCGAGTTACGACGCCAACTTCTGAGCCTAGGTTCTCTTGGCTTAAAGTTCCCGAAATCGCAGTTTACATCAAGCGATACAGCGTTGCGCTAAGACATAATTGTTAGCTGCGGCAAAAAAAAGGTAACGTCGAGCCGCAAATTTAGGAGCTTGGAGCTTTAAATGACATAGTTTTTGCATAAGTTTTGATTTGGTTTCAACAAATAAAATAACGGCTTCAACCAGCTCGAAATTTCGATGATTTGAAAAATTGTAACCCGAAACTTTAAAAGCCCGTTAAAGTCTGTACACACACAAAATTTTTCTTTCCACGGCTCAGAAAATTTCTAAAAAGTTCTCACTTTTTAGAGTTCCAATTTTTCTATTCTCCAAATTTCTGATGCAAGCTCCTTTGAGGGATTAGAATTAGCTAAATCGACATTAAATTTATTTGATCGGTTTCCGTCCCCAAATGGTAGGATTAAAAATATTTAATTAACAAAAATAATCTGGATGACCCTTTGCGAAAAGAGATGTTGTTTTCTGACTAGCGTGCACTATTACATTACGAGTAAATTAAAGCTATGGTTTCGATGACTTACTACAATGAACAATGCTCAATCGACGATTTAACAACAAAACAACTCAAAAGTTTGGGCAAAAATGAATTAATATTAAAACTTAAATACTCTCTTAATTTATTAATTTATCTTTAAATTAATAATTTTAGAACAGAAATGTTAATTTTGTAACGGCTTAAATTTACTTTTTTTTTCTTTTTTTTTTCGTAAAAAGCGGAAATTATACTAATTTTGAGCAACATACGATAACCACCGATTTTAAATGGTTATCATCATGTCTCCAAAAAAGTTCATTCAGATCTAATTCAACCATAGTTTGAGTTTTTTTAAATTTTTCACATGGAAAATTATTTAAAAGAGAAAAAAGAATATTTATATTGCACGTATGAAACCATAGAAATGCCGATTTAACTTTTGACTATTAGTGTAGAAGTAAACAATTTCAAAGAGTTGGATAGTCAAGTGGGTTAAGAAGCTCGTAAATGAGCTATTAGCCATTAAACTATAAGATCTTGCTAAAACTATTGGCATATTTGCATAAAGAGAGAAAATTGAGTTCATTAACGATAGTAAAAGTTTGCAAAAAAAGGGTCAAAAATACCCTAAACTTTTTTGCAAATTAATAATTTTATTTACCAATGTTTGGGTGTTTATTTGATAAAAAAAACCTTGCCAATTAAAGCGTTAAAATCGCGTCATTTATATTTTTCATTTGTTATTAATATTTGTAAAACAGAAAATGGTAGGCTACGGCCTTTCTTTAGACAACATTTTTAAAATATAAACTTAGTGACAAACAATAACAATTTAATTGAAATATAAAAAACGATGTTCAGTTCTTAGAATCAAATTCTAGACTCATTCGGAGAATTTATTTTCCAACCTCTTGGTTTCAGTACTCATATTGCTGTTAGGTAGGTTTGGTCCAGGAGGAGAAACATTCGGGCAATATAGGAATTTGATTTGTGACAGTTCTCCTTTAAAACAACGCGTACTGCGGCAGTACGTTGCTACCGGTTCAGTTCGCGTGGCATATTATCTATCGCGGAATATGTTCGATAGTAAATTATAATCATAATAATTTATGCATGCGGTAATAAGCTGACAGCTTTTCCGCTTTCTTTGCAGAAAGACTTAAAATCAAATTTCATGTAATAAATACGATGATTTAGAGAACGATAATATTACAGCCACGTTTTTACCGCTACCCCGCTCGTTTTAGCAATAAATATCTTGAGTTTTTTTCTTTTTTTTCTGTCAAAATTCCAGCGCATTTCCACTACTTCTAGCTCAGAAAGAAATAGAAACGAAACAGAGAATAAAACCAACGGAGCTTTTACCATGTCCTCGGCGAGTGACTTGCGCAATCATTTATAGTTAAAGGTATAAAAATAGCCTTGGTATCCCTTCAAGGGCCCAGCCCCCTCAGACTTCAGTCCCCTCGGTTATTTCCGAAACATATCCTCCCTCGTCCGCTGTGTCGCTCTGTGTCCCGCGCGTTGGAAATGCTCACACGCCCCCCGCGATTTTTCCCCACTCAGCGCCGAAAGTCCAGTATGTCCGGTCTAATTGAGTCCCTGTGCAGCCTATTTGAGCCACATTCGACGATCCGTTTGTGTCGCTCTAAATTCTGAAATTGCATTCTTCTACAACGCCATGCTCCAAGTTGCTTTGCTAAATATTTCCGCTCAAAATTAATTTGTAAAATTTTTCTTGTTTAATTTTTTGAGCAAATTTCTATTTTAAAACTGTATTAATTTCAATTTTCTAAGAGTTATTTCCACCCCCTACAAAACGAAGAGCTTCCGAAACGCAGCGGTCGGGCAGGATGAGCGGTTAAGCTTTTCTATGTGAGTCAGTCGGCTGCCGGGAAGGAGGGGATTGAGGTTCCAAACAATGGTCCAGTTTTGACGGTTCTTGTCATTTGTACTCACAAAAGTCGCGACGTAGATGAAATGTTATATTTAAACAGCAAAAAATTCTTTAAAGATCACATGTTTTCGTGTGGCCGAAAAATATTTTACATGGCTCCTCTTTAACAAACAATAAAAGTTCTAAAAATGAGAGGTCTATATATTGCTACCACTATGTAACAATTATTAAACATGAAATATTTTGGACAATCACAGGTGGTTGAGGAACCATTCATATAACGGCCGAATTTTATTAATCCAATAATCCTGAACCGATTCAGCTGAAATTTTTGTAATGTTGTAGCCCTATACTATAAAAACCTAAATACCAAAGTTGTATTAGGTAGGTTTGGTATTTTTTGAGAGGAGCCGTCCGGTTAGGGCATTATAGGAATTTGATTTGTGACAGTGCTCCTTTAAAGCTAATTTTTAAACAATTTTTTTAATTTTTAAAGGAAGATATCCAGAAAATATTTTCCGTGTAAATTCACAATTTGATATTTTTAAAAAATCCATACCTAGATAGAAATAAAAAACAATTTAAATAAGAAAATAGGTTCCGTTTATTTTGTTAAAGAAGAGTAAGCGTTATTTGATTATTATGTGCTGTACTAAACTTCCGTAAAACGTATAAAAAAGTAACTTGTTATAAGAATTTTCATATTTGTTATGGTTTTTCAAAAATTAATCGAGAAAAACTTGTTTGAAGGTTTCATGAGGATACATGATTTAATTGTTATGTGTTGAAACGGTATTAATACCTAGAAATAAAACTTTATATAGTGACGTTTCGAGACATAAAACTATCTCACTTAATCAGATTGTGCTCCTAAACCTTTGTGATATTTTTTGGTCGAAGTATTTAAACGATAGAATTATGAATTTTTAAAAATTGCCAAATGGAATTTTTTAGGCATTTGCACTACGCTCAATTTGTTACAAAAATAACAAGCGTACTTTTAGCTTTTATTTTAACACCCTAATATGTAGATTTTAACCAAAATTTTGCTAGTATATATTAATCAAAAACTTGCGATTTTTACCTTCTTGTTGGTAAACCGTTAGGAAGGAAGAACTAAACCGGTAAGCAAATTTGATTAAGAATACTAATTTTTAGTCTTCATTAGTTTTTTATGCAAAGTTTATTTAAAAAGAAAAATTTTATTATTTTACAATTTTTTGTTTCTACGAAATTCTTAACAAACAGTAAAATACATGATCCTGAGAAATAATTATTGCCTGTTGGCTTTCCTCTTTCCAGTTTTCCCAAACAATGGGCTAAAAAGCGTTTTTTCACTAAAACACTAATATATCGATAAACACTGTGTTAAAAATTACAATCAAGGTGTCAACTTAAATAAGCCCTTAATTTAGCTTAAACCGACTTGTCTTGTTTACTTTTGTGCGATCAAATACGTTCGTAGCAACAAAAACGCCTTGAAAAAGTACTTCTTTTTCCATTTTTGAAAGGTCATAATAACAGTAAACTGTTAAAACATTTTTTTCAAAAAAGTTTCAAAATTTTAGGCAAAAAATAATTTAATCACAAAAAATCATCAATAACAAAAACAAACAGTTGGATTCTATGCTGCACCTTTAATTTCTTTTGTATTGATGAATTTACCGTGGGAAAAAATCGTTGGAAATTTAATTTAATCGTCACCACAAATTAACATTAATTAAAACCAGCAGTAGTGGAGTTGCAGTAGACGAATAAGACATTGATTACCAACATATCAGCAAAGTAAATTGTTGATTTTACTTTTTGCATAAATTATGGGGAATGTTAGTTTGCCTACTTGTTATTAAGACTAATTTGTAGTAAATATTTTGGTTCTGATGGTCGTTTTTTATTACAACGGTGAAAATGCGTATAAGTTTTAACGTTCTCATAGTAGGTCAGCACTTCATTTTGGGTCAGTATAATAACATGAGTCCAGTGGTATCCAAACACTTTTGCCACAATTTAAAATAGTCGTTAAGCACATGAAAACCCTTTGGATTTATTGATAACCGATACACACGCACTATTTAACTATGCCTACAAGAATTTATGTCGCTCTAATCTTAAATTTATAGAGGGGAGCCTGACAAAAAGAAATAAAATTACCGATAGTGACTTTTCACAAAATATTAAAAATAAATTTATTTGAGCCTTTAATAAAATTGGAACTTGTGTTAACTACAAAAACAACTTTAATATACACAGTGTTTGTTTTTGTTGACATTTTGTTAATTGTTTTGTTAAATAATCGATTTATTATTAAACCAGTCATTGCGGTCAATGATGTGTAATATATTTAAAAAGATTTCACATTACATTTTAACTATTCTCAAATGGCAAGTATTATTCGTGACTTACAGTTATATGTTTTGCGCTTCGCGAGAGATCAAAGTTATAAGAGCGAAAAATTTAAGTAATGCTTACCCTTTTATTAGAGATTAAAGTTTCCTAGCACTTCATTGGCTAAAAGTGATTCTGTAACGTCATAATTCTTTAAATATCTCTAACACTGAAACAGCTTTACGTTCAGGAGAGTTCTGATAATTGTCTCCTGTCAAATGGTTAGTTTGAAGAATATAAAAGATTTTTTTATGTGATTAAATTATATTCAACATTATATTTTAATGTATTACATTTATTTTGATCAAATTATTTTAAAAATCTGTTAAAAAATAAAAAAAAAATTAAAAATCAATTTTATGTTTTTATTTTCTAAAAACACTTTTTTTGTATTGTTTTAAATTGTTTAATGTGTTTCACGCAATTCCGTAAAATAAAGTGTTCGGAAAGTAATCAAAGCTATTTTTTTATAAATGTTTGATTCAAATGCTTTTTTGCAAAAATTATTCATGTAAAAATGATTGTTTTTAAAGATCTTCCACATAATTCAAATTTTTCCTGGCGCTTCAATATTTTTTCATAATCAAACAAAAAATGACGTCACGTCGATGACATTCTCCATGTGCTCTATTAAATCTAAAATATAAAAGTTA
>JASAMX010032712.1:0-2500 GCA_030248175.1 Microlaimidae sp. YZB2_3
ATAAATTTTAAAATATATTTGTTACAATATAATAAACTAAATACAATAAAATTATTTCAAAAAACTAATTTTTACATAATTATGCTGATTAATTTTCTGAACAAAATAGTGAATTGGTTAATGAGTAAATTACACCATTAATGCCTTTTAAAGAATTTATGAGAGGAAAAATTCTGATTTTTTTATTTCTCTGTTTCTCTTACAGAAAATTTATATACATGGCAACTGTATAGTACTTATTGATTGTATTAATGAGAATATTGATTCTGCATGTACGACGTGAACTGTCCTTTAATTATAGTGAAATTAAAACAATTTGGTTAATTTTTTTAATATTCGGTTTTTGAAAAAACGCACGGAAGACAGCAACACTATAGGCAAATATAGTCTAGCTGACCAGGATTGAATCGATTATTTAACAAAAAAATCATTGAAAATTTTTAACTAAAACGGTTTAATAATAACTATAAAAACTTATATTTTAATAATTAATTATCAAATTACTTAATTTGGAACTCAAATTCAACTTTTTTGGGGCTAAATAAATACGGTTAAGTTTTGTATATTTTATAAAAAGGTGGAATAAGAAAAATTCTAATACAAACATAATAGAAACACCAGTACATTTTACAAAATTACAAGCTAACTTAGGCAAAATAAAATAAATTAAACTAAACATAAATTGTGAACCAGGTTATAGTTTTTTACTTTTTAAAATAGATCTTATACAACACAACTCGTAAAGAGGTAAGTTATATGTTTCACGGTATTAATGTTCCCTGAAACTCGGAGCTCTGCAACAATATTGGTTTCTGCCGAATATTCTTACTAAAATTTAATCGCTTTTGGGCTTAAAATATGGCTTTTTTTGCGGTTTTAATTTTGCTACAAAATAGTTTTGTTGTTTTATTGATACATGTTTTTAATGCACGATATTTTACTGTGGTCATATAAAATGTTGATCAAAATGTTACATAAAACAAATAAAAAACGAAAATAATGTAAACTGTGAGATCACTATGTAAACACTTAACTTAATTGCAAACAATTTAGTTAGTAAAGTATTTTTTAAATTTAGTATATTTACTCTTTAGAATAAAAGCGTAAAAGTAGTTTTTGGTATAAAAAAATAATCGTGGTACTTTTAAATTTACGTAAATTTTCCAAAACTGAAAAAAACATTATTTTTTTATTTTAGTAATTTTATTTTTAATATAACAGATAAAAAAAGTTCAAATAACTTTTATGGTCCAAAACTTTCCGCGTGTCTTCTGGAGTTAAATCTAAATCTTGGGATATATTTTTTGCATTTCAGTGGTGTTTTTTGTGTTGTTGGTTACTGATTTTGTATTTCTTGAACGGGTATTTCACAGTTCTGCAATTTAATGCGGTGTTTAATATTTTTATGGTTGCGCGGCATCCATATTCAGATAAGGTTAAGCAGGTTTTCGTCTGACGCCAGAGGTTCTTTAAGCATGCGGCCCAATAAGTAAATTGAACTTTTTTAATTACACTTTTTTGGACAAAAAATATTTTAAAAGACATAAAGAATTATATATTAACTGTCTAAAAAAACTTTCTTTGAAAGAGTACAAATTGATTGTGCAACGACTGAATTTTTTTTTCGAAATTCGCATAAGTTTGCTTTAAACCAAGGGTTTTTGTTATTATTTTGCCCAAAAAAAATTTATTTATGTGCTTTATACATAACTAACTGTTTTTAAAAACAAAAAAAAAGTAAATCACAAAGCCAACTTAAAAGGATACACATAATTTTTTGAAATTAAAACTATAAAAATAAACTTTAGCAGCTAAAATAGTTACATTTCTTTCAGCTCCAATTTTAGTACTTTTTTTGCTAATTTCATGAACGATTAAAGAATAATACCAAAGAATATTTTGTCATTTATTTGTATACTATAATTTTTGCAAAATTTATTTAAAATTATAGCATTATTTTTAAAATAACATCAATTTAATTTCAGGGAGTACTTTAATAATAATGAACCCATAAAAATTATTTCAACAACAAAGGGGTATGGGGTTTATGTTAAATTATGCCTTCAGTACTGCGTTTTTTCGAATATAATAATAAATAAATAAATCGACATATTTGAAGGTTAATAATATAAATAAGGTTAAAAATATATTGGATCACACCTGTAACTTGAAGAAGCTTTTGTGTTCTGGAATTAAATTTTGATGAACACATTTTTTGCATGGATCAGTGATATTAGCTATTTAAACGGTTTGGCTTCGCTATTTTTTTTTTTTTTTTTTGATAGCGCTTAATAAAAAATGCCATGCCACCGATTCATGAATGGCTGGAAATGCCGGAATTTTCATCCTTTAATAGGTAGAGTGCTTTAATAATAATAAAATAGGATTATGCGTTTAAATAGACAGTCCAGTTTAAAAAATAGACATTCAGCAACTGTAATAAAGGAATTCTAGACTATTTTTCAAACTTTGAACTCATTTTATGTTTAGTTTTATGTGT
>JASAMX010032712.1:7500-10000 GCA_030248175.1 Microlaimidae sp. YZB2_3
TGTCTCGTCGCCCGCCAGGGAGGCGTTTAACATACTGCAACAGTAAAACGCGGAAACTCTTCTGCGGATATGCTGTGGAAAGAATCCCAAAGGGTTAAAATTTGTCACATATCAGTTTGTAAAAAATTCACAGGAGTAGGATTTTCAATCACATTTATTTAAAGAACGCCACGTCAGGATTTTAAGGACTCTCAAAATGTGATATAGTATTCGTGATCACGTCATATATGTTTTGCTTTGTGGGAATGGTTGTGGAAGGAGCTGTTTTAGCTAACTAGTGCTTGGGAAAAAACTGATCTCCAATGAATGGAAGATAACTATCGTTTAAATAAATCAATCTTGCTGTTGGAAAAATACCCTAACATAAAATTTTTCTGATCCACATCATATTTGCAAAAAATGTATTATGTTCTAAATAATAGAAAACTAAAAAATCTCACACAAAAAATAAGATTACTCGTTACGACAGAAGCTATAAAAACTAATGCCTAAAAAAATTGACACTTTTTGGAAATATACAAATAAAAGAGAAAATATAGGTAATTTATTTTACCTAAAATATCAAATGATAATTATATAGTAAACAAAAATGATAAAATACTTAAATATTTTAGCCCAAACTTAACCAGTTCCCGTGATCGCCTTTTTCCCGGTTGCGACGGTGAAATCTCCAATTTTTAGCTCCTCCCACAAACTTTTCCTCACAGAAAAACATAGATGATATTAAAAAAATTTCAGAAATACGTGTATTAATAAAGAAATTATGTGAAGCCCATGGAAAATTTTAAGCATAGAAGTATAAGGATCAAGCAAATCAAATTGCATTAGGAAAAGATACAACATGCAATTTAAAAAATATAACTGTAATATTTTAAAATACTAGCTTTAAAAATGCTCTAAGAATAGAGCAGAAAAAATAGGTGATTTTTCCCGGGCGTATGTTTAGACAGAAAAGATGTGGACTAGTCTGAGATCGACAATATGTGGACTATAGAAAATTTGCATTTGCTTTGGGCAGCTGCTTACTAAATAAAAATTTTTACCATATGATAATGATTTGTTTATACATTAATCTAATCACACATCACTGTTGCATTTTTTTTAGTTTGATGAAATGTCAATTGAAAAATTCATACTCACAGCAATCTTTGACAAGCGTGAAATCGCCACTTTTTTAATTTGAAGGTTATATTTGTATGTGTAAGAAACAACTATAAATTTGAAAAAGTTGCGTTTTCGCGCTTGTCAAAGATGGCTGTAAGTATAATTTTTCAATTGACATTTCATCAAACTAAAAAAAATGCAACAGTGCTGTGTGATTAGATCAATGTATAAACAAATCATTATCATATGGTAGAAATTTTTATTTAGTGAGCAGCTGCCCAAACCAAATGCAAATTTTCTATAGTCCACATAATGTCCATCTCAGACTAGTCCACATCTTTTCTGTCTAAACATACACCCGGGGAAAAATCGCCCCTTTTTCCTGCTCTATTCTTAGAGCATTTTTCAAGGCTAGTCTATCATTTTTTTTGAATTAAATTAAAAAATAGCCTAATAAACTATAGTTTAGCTACGCAATGACATATGTTTATAATCATTCCGTTGCCGAGATATACTTTTTTAAATAAAAAATAATAAGAAGAAGATAATGAATTTAAATTACAAAATTTACCCACATTGTTTAATTATAGTTAGTGCGGTGCAGTGGCGCTTCAGACAAAGTTTACTTACGTTTTCTAAGTATAGTTGGCGCGATGCCGTGCGCCAATGATTGCAATTATAATTCTAAAGTAAAAATAATAATAAGAAGAAGATGATGAACATGAATTACAAAATTTACTCACGTTCTCTAAGTATAGTTGGCGCGGTGCGGTGGGTTAAATTGCAGTGTGACACCCCCGCACCACCGATGATTACCTACCGGGGCGTGGCGCTCCCGCGCTACCGACGCTTATTATTTTTTAATAAATAAAACTTTAATTAATTTTGTCATCAGTAATGCAAGAATTAAAAAAAGTATTCTGTTGTTTTCGCCGATTTCCGCGCGGTTGAAGCAGATGGCACTGGGAACTTGGTTTTGTTTCTGCCTCCAATTAAAACCGGTCTGCTTTTTTTGAGCGGTTTTTATGAGGGGGTGTTGGTTGTCTGCTCTGTACGATCCTTATTGTTGCCAAAAGGCTGTTATTGTGCGGTTTTGCGTTTTTATTTGTCTATTTTTCAAATTTTCTATTTTGATCAATAAATCGATAACAAGGACCTAAATAAAAAAAGTGCTTCCTAAGAAAGTTGAGTGAGGAATATCGCTTTATGATTATGATAGAGCGTTGGAATAATAATAATAATAATAATAAAAAGGTTCTGAATTACCCACGTTCTCTAATAATGGTTGGCGCGGCGCCACGGGGCTAAATCGCCTCGTTTCGCTCCCGCGCCACCCATGATACATTTCGCGCTTCAAAACTCTTTTAGTGGGTCGTGCCCTAATTAGGTTTTTCAT
>JASAMX010032712.1:15000-26644 GCA_030248175.1 Microlaimidae sp. YZB2_3
CTTGGACTTGGTTATAAAAAAGTTTTTAAACAAAGTTTTTGGTATTGCTAACATAGTTCGAACTCCAATTACTGTGTCTTCATGTCCTGTCATTCTAAGTTTGCTATTTTTATGAAAACAGCCTCGCAAATTCGAAAAAAAATCCAACAATTGTTAAAATCGTTTCCTCAGATCAATTGTAAAATAGTGTTTTTTTTTTATAATCGTGTTGGTAGATTTTTTCGAATAAAGGATAAAATTTTTAAGCAATTGATCTCTGGTGTGGTTTATACTTTTAAGTGTGGTAGGTAACTGCAAAGGATAAAATTCTTAAGCAATTGATCTCTGGTGTGGTTTATACCTTTAAGTGTGGTAGGTAACTGCAATGATACCAGCTATACGGGCAAAACCTCCCGTCATTTGCATACCAGAGTTTCCAAACATTTGGGAGTTTCACCATTTATCGGAAGACCTAGCGTGCATCGAGATTCTGCAATTTTAGTTCATTATGATTTGTGGCTATAATGCTAACGTCAGCAATTTTTCAATTGTTTGTAAGGGTAACAATGATTTTGAGCTTCTGCTGAAAAAAAGTATAATTATAGAGCAAAATAAACCTTCCTTAAACAAAAATGTATCTTCGTTCCCTCTAAAACTGTTTTAAATAAAATACAAACAAATTTTTTTTTCGCATTAATCCCTCCGTTTTCGCTTTCATAATCGTTTTATTAACCACTCGTTCAGATAACACGTCCCGTTTTTTTCTATCATTGTTTCATCGTATTTTTTATTATTTTTTGTTTCGAATTTTACTCATCACCTTTATCTCGAGATATAAGTTTCACTTTTTTATATGTATTGTAGCCTTTATATATTTTGTGGTTTTTATTGGTTTAGTCTCATTTACATAATCTTGTATCTGCTAATTTGTGTATTCTTGTCCGCTAGCTATATTCATTTTGTTTTATAAACTTATATTCTTAAAAAAATTATAAAAGATATTTTTAAATTCTTTCAATTCTCATTAACATATTCTGTATTTCTTTATAAAAATAAGGTTTTTGTGGTTGTTTTTAACGAAAATTAATATTTTAAGCTACTGTATAATTTGTAAGTTTAAATATATTAGATATATTTTTCAGCGTATTAGTATTAATTTTTAGTGTTATTTTTTTCTATGTAGTTTCCCCAATTTTAACGTCGTCATATTTATATTTATTCTTTTTTTAAAAGATAAGTAATTTAGGCTTTTATACTTTAAAATTTTTTCTTGATATACTTTGTTTTAATTTAATTTAATCTTTTTTCACGTATTTTGTCTTAAATTTAATTCTATTAATTGCATTTTTGTAATTTAGATATCTATGTCTGCCTGATGATGGATGTATTTACAATCGAAACGTCGCATTATGCTCTCAATAAACATTTTATCGACTGTTTTTTTTGTTCATTATTAAGATTTTAGACTCTAGCTCTTATTACTAAAAATATTATGCTTAATTGCTGAAATATTATGATTAATTCTGATTGATTGTTTTATTTTAATATTTGTTAGAAATATAAACATAAAAATTAAATTAAAAAATATTGCTGAATAATAATAGACATAAATACACTATTTTAATTATTAATATTCTATTTATAAAATATTAATAATTAAAACAGTATATTTATGCCTATTATTAGTTTTTAATTATTTAGGTAGTTTTTTTAAAAGGTAATAGAAAGTATTTAGTGCGTAATATACTTTTTAGGTTTTATAAAGTCCTGGTAGCCCTGTAGGTCCAAGCAAAGCGTTGTAGGCTAGGGCAAATAAGGTAGTAGGAATGGAATTCCCATAATTTGGGCACTGTATTTAATGTCAAAAAATACAATTTATTAAACGTTATTATTCACAATAACTCAATCGTTTTCTTACCGTGCTATTCATAAAACTTTCCATTTTGGTCTGGGTCCGTTTTTTACGCAGACCGGTCTGCGTAAAAAACGGTCACAGTCCGTTTTAGTCATCGGAAAATGGATTAGGCTCAATTTTATCATTGGAAAAGTTCGTTTTGATCATCGGAAAGGTCCGTTTTTTATCGAAAAAATGGACTGGGTCCGTTTTTTTGGACCCAGTCCACTTTCCGATGATCAAAACAGACCCAGTCCGAAGTGGACCAGATCTAAAAATTTTATGGATAGCTCGGTCAGTGTTAAACTATGGCATTAGAAATTGGTCAAAAAACCTAACCGTGCTATTTATAAAATTTGTGGACCCAGTCCACTTCCGAATGGGTCCGTTTTGATCATCGGAAAATGGACTGGGTCCAAAAAACACGGACCCAGTCCACTTTTCTGATGACAAAAACGGACCTTTCCGATTATAAAAATGGACCCAGTCCACTTTTCCGTTGATCGAAACGTTCCTTTCCGTTGATAAAAACGGACCCAGTCCACTTTTCAATGACCAAAACAGACTGCGACCGTTTTTTACGCAGACCGGTCTGCGTAAAAAAACGGACCCAGTTTAAAATGAAAAGTTTTATCAATAGCACGATAGCTTTATTTTATAAAATAAAATTTTATCAATAGAACGGTAGCTTTATTTTATAAAATAAAGTTTTAAATTGTATTGTTATTTATAATCAATAAAAAAAATGAATAGTACATTATCACAACTTCCTGAGTGGTCTATTTGCGTTCCTGGATCCTAGAAAAACAAGTTAATAATATATCACATTAGATCCCAAGAGCGGATCTTTAAGGGCTTTTTTTGTAAGAGCCATTGCAAACCCCTTTTTGGTATTCTTATTTGAAACAAGCCTATTGTTAGACCAGTTTAAAATTTGGACTATCTTATCTTGGCAATGTATGCTATTTCGGTTTGTTTATTTTTTTCTTTACGTTTATGTATTGCTCCCTTTTTTTATATTATTTCCTTTACATTTTCATTTATGTATATTTTAGCCAGATATTATTTATCAAACTGTTATCTTAAAAATTGCTTCTGAGGCTTTATTTTACGCAAAAACGCCATTTGGCGTGTATATACGTATATATAAATAGAAAACTTTGATTTGAATGCAATGTGTGTTATTAATTTCATGTTTCACGTTAATAAAATTATAAACGTTAGTTAATATTCAATGTTAAATTGATGAAATGTTAAACCAACTGTTAAACTAACTAACACATAGTGACATACTAATGCATTTTGAGTTTTACACAAATACTAGAAGTTACATACTACTAAACTATTAAACTCAATTTGCAAAAAATGCGACAAATAAAAATTATTGCACATAGCTTTTAAAACTTAAAAGTTACCCCAACACCCAATTTTGATATTAAATTTTAAACTAAAGGACTTGAGTATTTAATTTTTTTGTCAAATCTTGATTAAAACTTGTCCAAAGAAATTTTAGTTTTCCCCTACCTTTCTTCTAACCTGCATATGCTTTAACATAGAAGGCAGAGCTACCTACCTCTTATCTGCCTCCGAGGCAGTTTTACCTGCCTTTACGCTGCCTCCACCCTGCTTCATACCTGCCTCCTATCTGCTTCCACCCTACCTCCTAGCCGCCTCCTACCCTACCTCCTAGCTCCTAGGCAGTTTTACCTACCTCCTACCTGGCTTCAGTCTTCTGAAAGCAGGTTCAAGAGCGCTTTTTATCGGGAAAAGGATTAATAAAAAAAACGTAACATTTATCTATAAAAATCTAAACATGCAACAACATCAGAAAGCTAAACAACAACCAGTCTAGCAAAACTCACTACCAAACACTCAAAGTACTCACTACCAAACACTCAAAGTAATACAAAATTCAGCATCAGATTATATCTTAAACAAAAAAACAAACAAATATTACAAACTGAAAATCACTCAATTCTACTTTAAAAACAATTTTATTTTCAAAAATATAGAGCCATAACACCCATTTCATACTTAAGACTTCTATAAAGTCCTTCGTTCCAGAAGTTAATCCGGTGAGGACGGCTCTTGATCCTGCCCTTCGAAAACTGTAGGCAGGTAGGAAGACGGTAAAACTGCTCGTAGGTAGTCTGGAGGCAGGGTGGAGGCAGGTAGGAGGCACGTAGGAGGAAGGTAAAACCGCCTTGAAGGCAGGTAGGAGGCAGGTGACTCAGCCTTCTAAGTTAAAGCGTATACTGGTTAGGAGACAGGTAGGAGGCAGCTAACACTGTCTCAAAGGCAGGTGGGAAGCAGGTTGGAGGCAGGTAGGAGGCAGCGAAATTTCCGATAGAAACAGGTAGGAGGCAGGTAAACACCGTTTTTCCCAATTCAGGCACCCCGTCCTTACCGGGTTAAAGGACTCCTGTCGTCCAAAACGTACTATTTTTTAAACAAAACCTATCTACTTCTAGCTTTACATTTTTGTGTTTTTTTACAACACCAAGGCTGTAGAACATTTTAAAATTCCATTCTAATTGATCAGGTATTAAACTTATTTTGGGACGATGGACTTATTTAAGTTGAGTTGAGTTGAGTTGAGAAACAAAAATTAAGTCGGCGGTCCCACCACAATACAGACTCAAATTATATGCATGTATTTGAAATATATTTGAAACTGGAAATACAACAAATAAGAATACAAATATTTAAAAAATTTTAGAGACTTTTTTATATTAAATTAAAGCATTGCAATTTTTCTAAGTAACCAAAAAAAAAATACATGTGACAAACCTTATTTACGCAAAAAATTGTTTTAAGAATAATAGTTAAAAGTTAACCAAAATACTTAAAATTGTTTAGATATCGTTGTTAAATCTTTGGTTTCTGAGTAAATTGGTAAAAAATTATTTATTCCATAACGAATTCTGATTTCGCGGCGGGACCGCGGACCCAAAATTTTGTTTTGTTAGGTAGATCTATAATAAAAGTTTGATTTGTATATAAAGCTTCTTTAAAGCAAACGTCTGTTGAATATTACTTAGAAGCTTATGATTCAGTGAGGGACACCGTTAACGGTGTTGCCTTTATTATCTTAAAATGATGCTTTTTAATCCAAATACTATGCATGTTATTGTAAAACATGAAATTACGTTTCTGCGAAATATGGTTAAAATAAAGCTTGTTTTTAGCTAAATTGAGTTGCGAAATATATTTAGCTAGTTTTTTACGGCACCAAACTGACATAACTTAAACAAAATGTTGACTTTAGTCTCATAACAAAAATTACAAAACATAAATAGCAGATTTTTTTTTAAAAATTTAGGCCAAGGATTTTTTCCACTCCAACCTAAACCTTAGATTTTAAATAAAACATAAAAACGCGCACAATACTAAAAACAAAACACCTAAAACAATTCCAAAGGAAGGGACATAACACACTTATTAAGAATAGGTTTTTCTTGCGATATATGAATGCTCTCTTTCCAAAGGAATTGAAAATCGGACTTGGCCCTATACAAAACAGAGAAATCTGAAAAAGAGGCACTATAACGGCATTCTAAAATGTGGTCTAACACAGCAGAATTCGCCTTGTGTGCAGTCGGTCTTCCAGTTAAAGGAGAAACATCCAAGTACTCTGGAACCCTGGTGTGGAGATGGCGGACAGTTTTGCCCACATAGCTGGTAGTATTACACCTACCACATGTGAAAGAATAAACGACACCAGAGATCAAAGCCTTTGGAACTTTATCCTTAAAACTAAAGAACTGACCAACACGGCAAGGTGTTACAAAAACTACTCTACATTTAACCTTAGGTAAAGACTTAAACAAAATTCTAATCCTATTTCTAGTTGCAGAGATAAAACACCTAAGTAAAATAAACACAACACTACTGGAAACGATGATACCAAAGGCGGTTTTAGGCATATCCTGTTGGACAAAAATTTTGTCATAAAAGCCTTTTATGCACATATCAAGAATTTTATCAGGGTATCCATTCCATTTAAAAATGTCCCGTAGCTTCATGAATTTTGTGTGAACATTATTTAATGTATTGCAAATAGAGTAGAAACGAAAAAGCAGCGTTGAGAAAAGAACAATTTTATAGTTAGTTGGGATTAAGCTGATAAAATTAGTATATACCACTACACCACTCTAAAACGTTACAAAAAGCAAAAAGAATTCGACGGACAATCTTTTTTATGTTTTAAAACTGTTAAAATCGTAAACAATAAACATAAACAAATCAATTTCGAAATTAAAAACTTATAAAAATGAATTTGTGTTTGCAAAATATGTACGTTACGTATATGTCTCTCTGAAAAATCAGGGATACCGCAATCCTTAAAAATCAGGGAAAACCATTAATTAATTTAGGAAATTTTATTAATTCATTTTAATTTTTGATATGGTTATATTTGGATTGAGTATTTGTTTGTAAGTTGAAAAAACAACAAAGTATTTTATTTACTGAGAACTTTTACTATTAATAACAACTTGATACATTTGTAAAATTAGGTACTAACTTTATTGTTTTAATGACAAAACACAATTATTTGTTGCTTTTTTCACAAAATCTTCCGCACAGGCTAAAATTATAAAAAATTTTTAACATTAAAACTGTATTAAGTGAGTTTGGAAAGTAGAATCGTGGTTCAAAGGCTTTGAAAAAGCCCTAAAATGAACCACAATCAAGAAACTTTTTAAAACTAAGCAAGGTAGTGGCTGAAACTTGATTTTCAGATAGGCCATTCCATACAGAAACTACTCTGTTAGAAAATTAAAATTTTCGCAAATTAATTCTATTTTTGTACTTTAATTTGAAACGAATAGTCTCCTGTAGAATTGAAACGTATATAATAAATATTACTTATGCATTTATTTTCAAACAAACAATGTTATTGGGCGTGTAGCGATATCCAAATGTTATAAAATTTACTGTAATAAAAGAGAAAAAAATTTTTTTAAAGTTTTCCAAAGAATTCGTTCCTGACATTAAATCTCAGGAATTTCAAACATTACTGTGTCAATGGACCTCAAGGAACTCGAAACTGACCAATTTTAGGCATAATAACAGTAGCAACGAATAATTTTGTTAAGTTTTGGTGTAATTTTAAGACTTAAAACATAATAAAAAGATATGCTTGTATTTAATGTTTATTTTCTGACTATTTCTATCAAGAATTGGTTAAAGACGTTTAATCTGAAAGTTTAGTTTTTAGCCTAAATAATAAATAAAAACAAAATAAGACTAACCTTGCTGTAAAACTATAAATGCATTAAATTATAACACTAAAAACTTGTTTTGGTTACATTATAAGTTAACCTTAAATCTTCGGTCTAATATATTTCATTAAACTATTATTCTAAGCTTATTTTTTTCTGCGAAGTTCAAAATATGATTTTTACCAACTAAAAGAATCAATTTGTTTTTTTTTTCTCTCATAGTTTTTAACTCCCAGTTTTTGAAAAGTATGAAAAATTGCCCTAATTTCGTAAAGGACTGACGGGTTGCACCGCCGACAAAAAATTATAAATAATTGAATCCGTTGGTGCAGCTAACATAGAATTCAGGTAAAAAACTTTTTTCGTTTGATTAAACTGCGGTGTTATGTTTTTTTATTCGTCACACGGCACCTCACTTCACACAGCGGTGAGCTTGCGTAACTTACTTACGGAAATTGATTAAACATGTATAAACTGTTGCATGCATTGTTTAAGAATGTAGATTTTCAATGTTAAACACTAGTTAATAAATTAACCATTTATTTACAATTTCAACATGGAAAAGTGCACCGCCACAGGTGAGATAGTTACTTTGATGAATATTATCACTGAACGATCACAGCACGAAAAACTGGTAAAAAATTATACAATAAATTTTATATAATCAAAACTTAGATAATGTTAATGCCTCGTCTTTGTTTGATCAAAATAATTAAAATTTCTAATTATGAAAAATTATGTTGAAAATTACTTCGATTAACCAAATAATTAAGCACATCACGCAGTAAGAAATTGTTGGTTATAATAGAGTCTCTGTTGGATCCAACAAAATTGTACTTGCTCTTTCGAGCTAATTAGTAGCTTAAAGTAGAAAACTCAAAGCCTTTTGGTTTCAGCTGTGAAAACATTATAGGCTTAAGCCACTTTTCTAGTTTCTGAAACTTGCCACTTCTGCAGCTAAAAGTTCCATTATTCCAATAATTGCGCCTTTTTATGCTTCGTAATCACGGTGTCGTTTTTTTAATTCTGGGTAATATACATACGAGGATTAATTTCTTATTGCTTTGACTAATTATTTTTTAATGAGGACTTGTGTAAGATTAAAGCGTAGGAGGCGGTGACTGATACCCAAGACTTCAGTTCGCTTTTTCTATTCGAAGGGCAGAAAGTAGGAACCCTATCGTTTTATAAATGTTTTTTTTGCTTTAATCTTATATATTACAAACAAATAAACAAAATATTGCCAAAAAATAATATTCTATTACAAACCAAGGCCAAGCTCAAATAAAAAGTTTTTCCTTTAATTAAATTAATAACTTGGTAACAAAGAAAGCATAAATATTTATTTATTAATCAAAATTACGCACAAAAATGGACACAAAGCGAAAAAATTTGAATATCTGGGCTTCAAAAAAACGTGAATTTTCAAAAATCACAAATGTGTATCAAAGATTGTGAGATGAATCTTAGCAAGGTAACCACTCTGATGGTCGAAAATATTTAAAATATATACACCTAAAATTTCTATTTTCAACATTTGAAGTGCTGACTTCCTCTCCCACCAAACTTAAAGTGTTTTTCCGCAGTTACATGGGAGTGGGTTTGGTTTGTATAAACCCTAATTTGGACTAACGCATAATCTCTGCCAAAAGTGTATGAGGTCAAGTTCACATTTTACATTTTAGAAAATTTATACTATAGCTTTTTAAAGCTTTTTAAACACTTTTTCTTTCACTTTTAAAATATGAAGTCAGTAAAAAATTTTGATTAAACCATAAGTTCTTTTCCAAAATAGTAAATAAAGGTCGGTAAAAGCTTACTTCAATCTGAAATAATATAACATGAGTGAAAAAATTGAGCACTAGCGAAAATCTTTAGGTGTTTATTACTGGTCTTATTATGCAAGTAATGGGTCTGATTAACTAATGGTAATTAACTAACTAACTAATATTTTTGGTTAACTAAAAAATGACATGATAAACCCACCACTTCCACCTAAACAAGTTTCTATCCGCCGATCTAGTATTCTATTTTTTATTGATTTTGTTTGTTTTCTTGACGTTCTATCTTAAACAGTACAGCCACACCCATGTACACATTGTTGGTTGAATTGTGAACATGACCTAAGCTCATATAAACAAAGAATAAAACAACGAAATTATGGAGAATCACGACGGTTAACTCAATGTACGCAAAGGTCTCGAAAAGAATTAAAAATAATTTGTATGAGACCGGAAAAAATGAGTAAAAAATGCACAACCAGCTGTTTTTTTTAAAATTCTTTTGTTTATGTTATTTTTGGGTACTATGATTGTGTGTTTTTTCGTTAACCAACATCATATGCAAATTATTTTTAAATCTTCTCGAGACCTTTGTATACATTGAATTAACTGTCGTGACTCTCCATAAATTAAAAAATATATATTTACAATAATTATATAAGTAATAATGCAAGCAATTAGAAATCGTTATTTAATGAATTAAGAAATCTTAGATATTTAACACGCTGTAATTATTGACTAGAAACAATTTAAGTTCTGATTAAGGTAAAAACTTGACAAAAATAGATTGTAAGAAATAATATAAAGTTTTACGGAACAATTAAAATATATATTTTCGCGAAATATGAAGTTTTTTGATAGTGTTTTTATACAGACTAATTATTAATATCAAATAAAGTCTGTTTAAAAGGGATTGAGCGATTGCCTTTTGTGCTAAACAAAAATGATCGGGACTACAAAAATTTTTAAGTGCGCATGTCATGCTAACAACAAAGTTGATTTAGGCGTCAATAATATCAATGTATTGCTACTAACATTTAACTCTATACACTAATAAAAATTTTTTATAAATCAACCACAGTGGTAGCCAGATATGGGCACCTGAAATTTTTTTCTAGACTTTATAAATTTTAAAAGACTTTAATTTATAGCATATCTGAGAATAATTTATTTTTGTATTTATTGCTTTAAATTGAAACTAATCAATGTTAAATACAAGTAAAACAACTGATTTTTCGGTGCAAAAAAATTTAAACAATACATATATATATATATATATATATATATATATATATATATATATTATATAGATATATATAGATAAATGATGGAGGTATACAAATTTAATTATTGACGTTAATATAGCTCTTGAATCGCAAATTACGATCTTAACAAAAAGATAAAAAATATGCGCGTAAAATCAATCAGCTTAAAAGCTAAATAATAGCTATATAAAACAGCATAAAATAAATAATTAAAAATTAATAACAAAAGTTAATAATACACTTTTTAAAGTTTAAAAAAACACAAACAAATTTTTGGTCAATTCTTAACAGCTTTAAAAGAGTTTTATTTACAAAAATATAATGTCACATTTTCCGGATTTTCTTAGTCCATTAACAGGCCCGCTTTTAGCGCCTGACACAAATCCGGATTTTTCGGACCTTCGTCCGGATTTTTTGGACCATTGTCCGGATTTTCCGGACAGCCATCCGAGTTTTCCGGACTGCCGTCCGGATTATTTAGACGGCAGTTTCCGACAAGTCGCCGTCGTCTTGGCCCTGTTTGGATTGCAGGCGATAGACGATGGCTTCCAGATTCCGGGATTTCTGCGGACTGTGAGTGCCCTCGTCCTCGTCCCTATCGTCCACCACTATTTTAATATCATCCGCGTCGAGATCGTCCTAAAACAAAATTTAAAAAGTTTAAAAAAAACTATTTTTAAATATAACGCGAGTAAGATTTAATTTAATTTCACTGCATTCTTCACTCCAGCAAAACCGCGTCAGGTGTAGCGGTCTACAGTTTTCAGACGACATCTGTGATCTCCTAACAAAAACCGCGGTTCTTGAACAAAAGTTTGCATATTATAAAGGCAGCTAGCGATGGTTTACACCGGAGTGACAAGTCACAACAAAAATTTGCATACTATACTGCAGTTAGAGCTGATTCACACTAGGGTGACAAATCGTAAGTGACAACACGTTTTGTGCGCGTTTACACTACTAATACGTCAACGAGTTGTCACTTGTAACTTTTCATTCCGGTCTGAGCCATGTCTTCGTGTATTTAATTTCGGACAGCCTTATTTTTGCCGATTGGTTATTGTTTTTGCAATACGAAAATTTATGTAATATATTGTATTTTGGAGTTTTCTGCTGAGACTTAGCATTGGGCAATGGGTACACCTAAATGTAAACAGAAATTTGATCCTGCATGAAACTGGCGTATTTGTTTACAAGCATCGTCATTTCAAAATTTAATACAGGAATTTTTGGAATTTCATGTAATGTTTGTTTAGTATTGTTAAATAAATCAAAATAATTAAAATCTTAAACTAAACCGGATGTGTTTTCATTAATGCTTTAATTTTATTAAATGGATCTCTAGAAGTACTCTTTTTAATAGTGTTTGAAATCATCTTGATTTCTCGGAGGCTATAGTATTTGTTCCCTAAAACATGAATCTTACAAGATGGATAAAAAATTAAAAAAGTTGTTCTGCCGTTAAAATTAAGGGTACTTTTCAGCTTAAAGGTTTATAGT
>JASAMX010032713.1:0-15017 GCA_030248175.1 Microlaimidae sp. YZB2_3
GCGCTCTTTCTCATTTAGCATATTTCTGTGATCACAAAGGTGTTTTATCCAGGTTCGTTCCGATCTGGTGTAGGAAGCCCTAATATATACTCCTTTATAAGCTTCTATGTTCTTTAAATGGCGGGCTCGAGAAAGGACCAAATCACGTTCCACCGACCGTTCAAACCGAAGTTTCAGGAAGCGGGGACGGTTCGAACGTTCACTGCCTAAGCGAAAGACTTCCTAGATTCGAGAAAACGTTTGATCGTTGGGGAACAAATATCCTAGAAGTCGATCCGCCAATGCGTAGTCGTTATCAGACTCGGGCAACCCGGAAACAACAGCGAATTTGCTGTTATCCTCCGGTAGCTTCTTTTTGTACAGCTGCGTGGTGACGTTGGATGAAATCCGGTCAACTAGGGACTGGGGCTTAGACGGCTGGTTCTTTTTTTTGCCACCACTCTTGATTATGGTTGTCCATGGAATCGGTTCGTCCTCACCACCATCATCCTTCGGGTTCGCTCGCTAGCATTTCAGTTCTTAAAACCAGTGTGTCAAGCTTTTTCAAAAGGTTAAAACGCACCGCAATTTGATCGTAACAAGGCGGACAAATAATTAGAATTTTGAGTTTATCCACCTGAGCGGAGGTTAATCCCACACACGCAAGGTGCATAGGATCTTTGCATAACTGACACAAAGCTGGAATCTGGCGGCCTAGGTCACTGGAACAAGATTCGCAAATTGACATAATGGTAGTAAGGCGGCAAAAGTTAAGTAAACTTATTCCAAATGTAGTAAAGACCTGCCGATCAATCTAGTTTTGTAGAGTTTGAATTGATTCGAAAAAATCCAATATGGCGACAAAAAAACAAAACTCGATGAACAAAAGCAAAAAAACAAGAGTTATTGTAATGACAGTTAAAAAATATAAACCAAGCGAAAAGTATTTTTTCTGCACACTTCCATAGCAAATTTTTTTCAAATTACACAATTATTTAGTCGATTTTTCGTAAAAATTTCGGAAGTATATAGAACTCAATAAGTAAGCACGACCGTATTCCCTAAAGACTAAGTTACGGACGGCCTTGACGACGGTCGTGACTGCCAACAATAACATCTATTCCCTTTGGCGATTTACTAAGTGCGATACACAAAGAAAAAATAGCTGATTATAAGCTCGTTAAGAGCTATTATTTTTGACCATCGTGTAAACCCTTTCAGCAATATTTTTTTAATTTTGTTTGGTGTCTGCAAAAAATCATCTGTATAAATCTAATTATTCAATGTTTTAAAAGTTTTTTTTAGGATTTTTATGGTTTTAACTTTTCTTAGCTTAATTTTAAGATTTCGCTTAGGCTTAAAAAAATTTTAATGTCTTTTGTTTTGTCTTGAAAAATTATTTAGAAGTTGTTTTGATGATATTATTAAAATACGTTTTTTTAATTAGTTTTAACCTTTAAAAAAATCGTATTGATTTTAGGTTACCGTGTTCCATATGTTAACTATAGAAATTGTGAATCTGCCCAAACTTTTCTAGTTTTCTTCAATCCTGTATTTGTTATAAAATCATCATCAAACGAAACTCGATCGTAACAACTTTTTTAAGTTTTAATACCAATCTTACAAGAGGTCATTTGCTTAACTTAAGGTGAACAAAACTAGAGTAAAGGTTAAAAACAATATATATATGGTAGTTCCCAAATCGAATGCTTTAACAGCAGACAAGTATATCATTGATTGCTTTCAAAAATTTTTTAAATGGTTTATACTACTCAGTAGCTTTTGAACCATGTGCTTAACTTAACGGCACTGTAGAAGCGACAGAGCGGTCGCGACTGCCGCCGCGCAGAATAATTATAAAAAAAACAATAACGGAAATGCTCATTGTATTTTTAATTATAGGCAAATAAAATCTTGCTGACCGCGATATTTGCACTATTTAATCGACTATTTAACAACAAAACCATGCAACATTTTTCACTAAAGCGGATTAATAAAAAGATTAAAAACTGTATTTCAATAATTATTTATCAAATTACTTAATTTGTAACCTAAATGCAAATTTTTTAAAGGCTAAAGTTGGTTAATTTTTTTATATTTTGTGATTTAAAAAAAATTTGCCTTCTTTTTTTGTTTTTTTTTAAACACGTCATTACCGCACAATTTTAATTGGTCCCTTCATGTCTGCATTCAAATTTTCAGCGTCAGCCAGATATCAACACATCGTGGTTAAACCGCTCATCTTTTCATTTAACATGTAAGTATAGCCGGCATCCAGCACGGTAATTACTGTAAAACCGCACATCACCGTTTAATTCCATAGTAAATATCGTGCTGGGTGCCAGATATACTTACATGATGAGCGGTTTAACTACGAAGCGTCAATAATTCAACCATAATTTTGTTACCCGGTCTGAAGTCGGTAAAAAATAGGGTAACTGACTTAATTTCGGCCACCTTTTTTTATTTTTTTGAATAAGTTTTTTCTGGCTTTTTCAATCAAGCCAAAATTTAGCCTAAAAATCAAACAATACCTTTGTTATTCCAGTGCAAAATTTGAATATTTCTGTAACACTTATAAATCAGTGAAGGTTTAAACTTTTTTTTTAAAGTGGCCGAAATTAAGGCGCGTGCCATTTATTTCGGCCACCTACAAAAAACTGGCCATAACTATTGCTTAAACGAACAATAAAATTTTTAAAGGTTGCAAATTTACCCTTAGGTATTGTTCTTGGTATATATAATTTAATTTTTCCGTTTGCGAACTTTAATAGTTATTAAAGTTGCAAGACTTAAAAAACTTGTTTTTTAAAACTTTAAAAAACAAGTTTAAATAATTTGTATTTTTTGTTCAATTTTTATTTTTGGCTTAAAAAACGTCAAAACAAAGTCAAACGAGCAAAAAAATTCTTTATAAATACGGTAGTACAATGATATTTAAAAACAGCAAAAAACGGCAGGTTCTTTCACCTAAATTTTCAGGTGGCCGAAATTAACGGAATCTTAAAATGCGCAGTTAGTTAAACGCATTGCAAAATGATTTTAAAGAAAATATCAAAACATAAAAATTAACAATTTTGGGCCTTAAATAGAAGATATTTTAAGGTTATATATTGCTTCGTTCTAAATTTGATGCAGTTTAAACACAAAGCAAAAATTAGCGAAATCACAAAAAATTCACTTTTTGTATGAAAATATTGATAATGTAGAATAACAAAAATAAAAAACTTTTGTAAAAACACTTTATTCAACATTAGTCCAGTTACTTTTGTGCTAGTTCTTTTGTGCTTTAAAAATAAGCTAATTTTCTAACACCCTAAATTGGTGGCCGAAATTAAGGCGTGGCCGAAATTAAGTCAGTTACCCTACAGCTGGAATGTTTTGAATTTCGTTTTAATTTAAGGGTAGCGAACTGAGTCAGTTTATTTTGTAATTTAGATAAGATGGGCCAAAATCTTTTACAAAATCTCTAATATTTATTCTATCCACTATTTATTTATAGCGTGAGTTTTTTTCGTGGGGATGTGGCTACTCAAAGTATGGAAAAAAAAGCTAAATTTCGTGGTTTGTGTCGGTAAGAATGTAATGATGTGAACAAAAAAATACCACTGACCACAAACGGACCCAGGGAAAATTACAAAATTTAGCTTTGCGGTCCATACTTTTTAGAGAAGTCACATCCCGCGAAGAAAACACACGCTATAAAGAAATTGTGGATATGAATATATTAATATAAAAACATATATTATGACAGAAAGTAATTTTTTCATGCTTTTTTGATATGTTTCTGCCCAATAAATGACGTTTTCAGATATAAATTGGTTTATGTTTTTTTTTAAATTTTTTATTTAAACCATTTCAAGTATTTGAAAATGGATTTGAAATGAACTGCTGTCATTAATCCAACTACATTAAGTGTTTTCGTAATATCGCTTCCTGGGGCCTATTTCATAAAAATTGCATGTAATTAATTTACAGCTGTAAATTAATAAACGCATATTTTTCTTTTGTATTTTTAATTAAAAATTATATTAATAAAATTGCGTTTAGAATTTAAAAAATTACATCTCCGTAAATTCCATAAATTCCACAGTTACGTACGTATTATTTAATATAAAAAATAAGAAGAAATTAAATGCGTTTATTAATTTACAATTACAGAAATCTTTATGAAATAGGCCCCTGGTAGCATTTGAGTTTAGTATTATTACACCATGTGTTTTTGTTTAAGGTGTCCGTAATCGATACGCATCTATTTTGCGATGTTATAAATATAATGAGTTTATTTCAAATGCTAGAATAAACTACTTTGAGTTGACGTCGACTTGACTATAGGTTTTGCGGTTTCCTGGCAATTTTCTATTCCCATATATGTTATAACAAAAGTTTTAAAAGATTGCACGAATTTTAAATACCTTTCTAAAAAAACGCATTATAAGCCTAAATGAAATTTAAGTTAAAAATTTTAAACCACACAGATAAAAACAAAATTTTTAACTGCAATTTATTTCAGTTTCGCTGAATGTATTCTTACACAGATTAATACTTAGAAAAATTTAGCAGGGTTTTTTTGTATGAAAAGAATATCATCATATATTTCAAATGCCATTAGTTTTTTTTGCTTTAACACTTAAATAAAAAATTTTTATAGTGTAATGCGAACAAAATTTGTTAATTTTCGGAAACGTTTAAGGATCCATTTTTCCTTAAATTTCGCTTTTTTTACCCCTTTCTTCTCTTTTCGTTCTGTTTCTACACATCCCCGGTTTAAAAAAATGGTTTCCAGTCCTCCTCCTCGCTTTCAGAAATGCCTCCCCCCTTTAAACCCCCCGAGGGGCAATGCTCAAGTCTACATTGTATTTTGATTTAAAGCCATTGGAACTGAACTGAGTGAACTTGGAGCCGAACATGGAAAGATTAAAGCCAGAGGTGGACTTTGAACTGAAAATTTAAAATGGCTAGAACCGGTACCTAAAATCGAGCAAAAAACATACCTTAAATGTTTTTTTTAAATTTTCGGCTCGTTTAACATTTTCACACTCTAAGTTTTAAAATTTTTTGGCGGCGGCACTTTTTGGACATTTTTAAAACCGTTTCTTGGCCACAACATTTTTCAGCTTTGTTTGATCAAAAAGTTTTATATTACAAAGTTGTGTATTTTTTTATTCTGTTAAATTATTAAATTAAATTAAACTACGTAAATTTCGTTTTATAAGGGACGATATCAAAAATGGCCACTTTGGAAAATTCATTTGGTGCATTTAATTTCAGCACTTTTTTCTTCAGGCTATAAATTTCTTGTTTTTAGGTCAATAATATTGTTCAATGGCTTATTTAAAAGTTGACTGCTACATTTACTGCCATATTGGTTATTTTTACTCTAATTTGTTTTTATCTGAGTGAAAAATTGAAAACTAAATTAAAATGTCTTTTTTCGAAACTAAAATGCATTTTCGAAAGTGCCGAAATTAAATGCACCTTTTGCCCATTTTCAAGTTACTACAGTCAACAAAAAAAAAGGTAGGTGATGTTATGACTGTCCTTTTTTTTGCCCATTTATCTAGTTTCTAACGAGCTATCAATCACTTCTCAATTCAAATTTGGGGATGAGTTATGACAAGATCTGTAATCAGAAACTTGAAAAAGTGCCGAAAACGAATGCATGACCCTACATCACAAAAATAAATTACTGTAATAAAAATTTATTAACCTTCATACTTCTCATAAAATTGTGGTTTCCATCATATTTGTGTCAAAACGATGCATGGATGGGAAATAAATTTACAATACAGTGATACAATAATTTAATATGTATGTAAAGATTATCTTTATTTAATTAATTCATTCCTTTTGAAACTAATGCTATCAAATTTTTTAGCAAAAACTAACCGTCTAAATATGCAATATGATTCAAGATTGAACACCACATAGACAGCTGAATGCAAAATAAGAACAATTAAGATCTCAACTCAATATTACAAAATAGAAAATTGTTTATAAACCATATGTTCAACATTATATGTATGCTGCATCCATGATAACTCCATCGCCAACTGCACTCTAGGGTCTGTGCCTGTCCCATGCAAGGAAAGCCAATACTAATCATTTAAAGATCAAACTATTAAGCAATAAATTTATAATTATAAAGTTTATAATGTTCATTGGACAATTTTTCGCTTTAATTTTAATTAAGTTTTATAGTTCACTCATCAAATCTTATAAAAATTTAAAAAGTAATGTTTATTTTATTTATTTATAGGTAACATTTTTGATGTTTTACATTTTTTTGCGCCTTTGTATTTTAGAAATTATTATACTTTTTTAATAAAACGATCATTTAATAGAATAAACAGATTTTATTTTTTATATATTCTATATTTTTATGTTTAGGTTTGTAAATGCCGTTGTATATAACGGTCTAACGTATAATGTTAGTAATCTCCCGGTTAATGACTATCTTTCTTTTGCTATTAATGGAGCCGTGGAAATACCAGCTTATTTTATTATTTGGCCACTGTTAGATCGATTGGGTAGACGGTGGTTACTTTGTGCTTCAATGTTTCTTGGAGGCGCAGCTTGTATTTGCACTATGTTTGTTCCCCAAGGTAAATCTGTATTATATGGGTTTTACGTTAACATTATTTTTACAAAATTTTCGTTTATTGCTCTAAAAACATGCTGAAACTATTTACACTATAGGTTTCTACTCACGTGCGCCAAAAAATTTGGTGTCTAGAAAGAAGCAGTGTTGATATAACGTTTTGGGTTTTGAAATGGGTTTAGTCACGAGTCACCCATAACAAGCCCAATTTGCTTCCCAAACAATTTTAGTGTCTATTTGGTGCTACAGTACCACTAAAGACTATTTCCGCAGCGACGCGCCAATCATAAAAACTGAATGTGGCTAAATTTTAAATACCCTAAAGAATGATTATATATTAAATTATAAATGGTTATATCTTGAATTTTAAAAATCGTTTTTAGAAGAAGGCTGGGTGGTAAGCGGCTTGGCGTTCACCGGAAAATTCGGAATAGCAGCTTCTTTTGCAATTATTTACATCTTTGCTGGAGAGCTTTACCCAACTGTAGTGCGAGCCATTGGAATGGGTATGAGTTCTATGGTTGCAGGATCTGGTCTCATTCTAGCTCCTTATTTGGTTCAACTAGTAAGACAATACATTTTTTTTTTGGTAAAATTAGATAGCACTGTAAAAGATTTTGTATTTGTTTTTATTTTTTTAATTTTTTTTTATTTTTATTATTTTTATTTTTTAAAACTTTAAACTCTATTTTTTAAAGTTATATAACTAATCCTAGGGATTGAAAATTAACCGATTGGTAGTTTAGATTAAATTAAAGATTAGATTATTGGTCTAATTTTAGTTTCAATTACGATTTAGATTAGATTATCCAAATAATTTCGATTAAGGTTTCAATTACGATTAATTTCAGGCCATATTTTAGGTTTCGATTAAGGTTTCGATTATTATATTTTGTGTATTTTTCTTGAATATATACAGCCTATTTAAGCTCATAATCATTGAAATGTCTGAAATGTACACACTAAGGTGTTCAGTAAAAGGGCGAAGTTAGTAGAGAAACCAGGACACAGCTAACTTATGAAAGTGGCCGTTAAACGTGTTATGACTACATTATTATGTGTAACACACGCAACAGCCACTGTCCCATCTCAAAGTTAAATGATTAAACCTAGTCTATACAATTTGCGGGACAATCAAAAACTAAATGCAACTTAATTCGCTAACTAATAATTCAGCTAAATAAATTATTTATGAACTAATTAAAAGAATATAAATAAATAAATATTAATAAATAAAACAATAAATAAAAAAACGCGAAATAATTCGGTTTGTAGACTTCAGCGGTGTGTGTTACGCTTGTTTAGGAAACAATCAATCAGCGTGTTCACTGGGTACATATTAGTGTTGTAAAAAGTTACTTTTACTTTTACTTAAAGTAATAAAAGTAACGGATTTTGGATTACTTTTACTTTTACTTTTACTCGACATTTGAAATTTCAATTACTTTTACTTTTACTCTTACTCGACTTTTGAAATTTCAAATACTTTTACTTTTACTTTTACTCGGATTTTCCATTGCAAATACTTAAATTAATTTAAGTAAAATTTAAGTAATTTAAATGGGTAGATTTCCTATGGGCTTGTTGTAAAGTGAATGGCAGAAGACAATTTTCTAAGCCGCTAACACGCTAAAACCATTTATTTTGACTAAAAAACTTGTTAAAATGATAATTTATACATAAAATTAGCAAAAAAACTTTAGAACAGAGCTCTGGAGCTTCAAAAACCGGTCTTTTTCTCCGTTTCAAAATTACTTTTATTATACTTTTACTCTTACTTTTACTTAAAAAAAATAGACCTTACTTTTACTTTTACTTTACTTAAATAAAATTTCGACCATTACTTTTACTTTTACTTTACTTAAATTAAAAAATGACAAATTACTTTTACTCTTACTTTACTTAAATTAAAATTTTTCAAATTACTTTTACTTTTACTTAAAATAATCCAAAATCAATACTTTTTACAACACTAGTACATATGTACTGACCTCTTAGTTTTACGTGTGTGTGAGTGCTTGATCCATTTTGTTTTGTGGTATAACCTGCCTACTTTTAATCGAAACCTTAATCGAAACCTTAATTTAATCTTAATCGAAACCGATTTCGATTAAATTAATCGAAACCTATATCGATATTAATTTTAACCTTAATTTTAACCTATATCGATACTAAATTCGATAATTTCGATTAAATTAAAGATTAAATTAATTTAAAATTTAGGTTTCAATTAAGATTAAATTAGTTCAAAAACTAGTATCGATTAAGGTTTCAGTTAAGGTTTCAATTAATCTTTTCAATCCCTAACTAATCCTGCATCTATTACTTATAATACAATTTATTAAAAATAATATAAAAAGGTAGTCGTTAATTTGGTCATTCATTTTAAGAAGCAATTTATTATCATCAATTGTTTTCGATATTTCAAAAACATAAATATTCAGCATGAATAATTTCTTTAAAAACGTTAATAATTAACCCTTTATGATGCTTTAAAGCTGCGGTCTACTATATTTTGGTAAGGAACATTTTTAAACTATTGAACTGATTTTTTTCCAAAATTAATTTACTTACCTTTATTTCCTGTGTTTTTGTATAAAAAACCATATTGGCTATTAAAAGTTTTAAAGGTGCGGTATACTAAATCATGGTGTATTTTTTTCGCGTGGTCTTTGTTATCAATCGATGCGTTAGGTTTTACTGAGTAAAAAATTGTATTACGAAAAAAACAATTTTCAGCGGTTCTCGAGATATTAGCAAGAATATTGCTTGGTTATTTCAGATTTTTTTTTTGTTTTCTACCAAACACCTGCGTGGTGATGAATTTGGTGTGTTATTTGCCTTCGTTTGATTTTGCAAACGCATTCTTTCTTAGGAAAATCCGTATTTTTTTAAGCGTTTTTTTATACTAATTTTGCTATGAAAAGATGGAGAATTTTTAGTTGTACTAATTTCTGTGAGTTTTTTTCTGATTTTATTGCAAAAAAAGGCTTTATTCGAAAAAAAAAACAAATTTTAAAATTTTGAGTTTAGTTCAGTCGCGGCGACCCTCCTCGTGTTGTTTGTTTACAGGGGATGAGCGATAAAGAAAACAAAAGACACGCAGGAGGGGTCGCCGCGACTGAACTAAACTTGAAAATTTTCAAATTTGTTTTTTTTTTCGAAATAAAACCTTTTTTTGGCAATAAAATCATAAAAAAAAATTCACAGAAATTAGTACAACTAAAAATTCTCCATCTTTTCATAGCAAAATCAGCATAAAAAAAGGCTTAAGAAAACATACGAATTTTCTTAAGAAAGAATGCGTTTGCAAAATCAAACGGAAGGCAAAAAAAAAAACACAACAAATTCATCACCACGCAGGTGTTTGATAGAAAACAAAGAAAAATCCGAAATAACCAAGCAATATTCTTGCTAATATCTCGAGAACCGCTGAAAATTATTTTTTTTGTAATACAATTTTTTACTCAGTAAAACCTAACGCATCGATTGATACCAAAGACCACGCGAAAAAAAATACACCATGATTTAGTATACCGCACCTTTAATGTGCAAAAATTTACCAAAAAAATTCAAGGATTAGCGTTTGTTAATAGGGAAATTATAATTTTAAATGTTTTTTTAATGTGAATCAAAGTATTTTGATTTTCCAGTCGTAATCATTTCGAAATGAACCAAAGCTTCGTAAATTTTCGCTTTATCGATTTTTTGCAAAAAAAAAGTTGATTGTGTATGTAAATGTATGTTATTTATAAAAGAGTGTTTAATGAACTAAAGACAATTTGGAAGTGTCCGGTTTATTTTTTATGGAATAAAAGTAGGGGACCACAAATTAACCAATTAAAACAAATCAATTCAGCTTAAAATCAGAATTTATAAAAAAAATTATAAACATTAGATAATGAATTCTGATTGGTTGATGTAAATGGCGCTAAATAGAGAAGCTAATTGGCCTTCCTTTTATTCGTTGAACAAATATGCCAGACACATCTGTTTTTTTTCAAGTTTGTATATTTTTAAAACGATTTAACTTATAGGGAGAATTGCTGCATATCCTCCCACTGCTTATTATGGGAGCTTTAACGGTGGCTGCTGGGTTGGCGGCCATGTTCCTGCCGGAAACTCTCGGATCTGGGCTTCCGCAAACTCTGCAAGACGCGGAGGAGTTCGGGCGCTCCTTCACATTCTGCCACTGTCCCCACCCGGTCTCTTACGACTCCAAAGAACACAGCCAAAGTGAAGAGCGCCCTGAAGCCCTAGAGCTCATTAATCACGAAAATAACAAAAATATTTAAATTACTCCCTATTGCTTCCTTATGGTATTAGATACGTAGTACAGCATAAATGACAGGGCGTAGTTGTAAGTCTGGAAAGACGTTTAGTTTGCTAATAAAACCGCTTAGAATAAAAACATTCCGCTGGAGCTACACCTGTTTTTTTCCAGCAAAATCTTTCAAACTGGCGAATTTTTACCAATTCTGAAACAATTAAACGTACAAATGAAATTTATTACATTCATAAATTAATCATTAAAAATTTTTCACATTTATCCGCAATAAAATTTGTAAACGATGGTACATTAATCATTTCGACAGTTTTATCGGATGAAATATGATTTACGAAATCAAGGTAGATCACGGAGCCCTATATTTCTTACATAGAAACTTATGTTTAATGTTAAAAAAGTTGTTTAATATTAACAAAGAATTCGTGGTTTTACCTGAAAGAGTTTTTTTCATAAAATGTTTGTTACGTAGAAAATTTTTTGTCTGGGCACTGCTTTATAAATGTTAGAAACATATTTTTTTCAATATTTAAAAATAAGTGAAATCATACGTTATTTTTGGGGAAAAACTCGCTAAAAATACGCGAATCATCCGCTTTGTATGACAGCTGAAAAGAATATTTCACTTTGTTTTTTATCTACTTTGTCTCTATGAAGAATTACGATGGAAATCCAAATGTACACAAAGGTTTTGAAGAGGTTTTTGTTAAATGATTATTAGTAAAAAAGAGGCAAATGAAACCGGACACTAAAAACTACTTGAAAAATTCTTACGAAAAACAATTTTTGAACAACAATTATGAAAGGGTAATTATAACACAAAAATTAAATGCAACATAGAGTAAGCCAAATAATAATTCATGTATCAATTAATAAAACGCATACGTCTTCTTCCAATTTAACTTCCACATTTTACTGTTAAAAATAAAAAAAGCGTTTAATTTTGAATTAAAAAAATATTTTTCAGCTGTACAATGAAGGAGTAAATTTGGAAGGAGCTTTATTTTTTATTAATAAATTCTTCATTTATTATTCAAGTTTTTTATGAAGCATTATTCTATGGTGTATTATTATTAATTACCACTTTACGTTTTTTGTTCAAAAATTGTATCTCATAAGAGTTTTAAAGTATTTTTTGACGTTCGTTTTTATCCCGCCTCCATTTACAT
Source organism: Microlaimidae sp. YZB2_3 (assembly GCA_030248175.1). NCBI lineage: Eukaryota > Metazoa > Nematoda > Chromadorea > Desmodorida > Microlaimidae > Microlaimidae sp. YZB2_3. Next base: position 12,035 of record JASAMX010032713.1, read on the forward strand.
GCAAAATCCTTTCGGACACCTTTCTGTACATTCGAATTTCCGTCGCTATTCTTTATTAAAATGAGCTTTTTTGAAATATTACAAAGTTATTTAAAAATTTGTGTGTCTGTGTGAGAAAATATTATATATTATGCATTTGCTTAAACTGTAGGTACCTTTTTAAACTCTGTTTATGTGATTACATATATATTTGAAGTTTAGTCATTGATGCATGGTTTATGGTTATGGCAGGCTGCCCTTGGAGTTTATGGTTGCTTTAAACGGCCCTATTCAACTATTTCTGATGCGACACCTAAAATATATACCTATAAATAAATAAAATAAACATTACTTTTTAAATTTTTATAAGATTTGATGAGTGAACTATAAAACTTAATTAAAATTAAAGCGAAAAATTGTCCAATGAACATTATAAACTTTATAATTATAAATTTATTGCTTAATGGTTGATTATTAAATGATTAGTATTGGCTTTCCTTGCATGGGACAGGCACAGACCCTAGAGTGCAGTTGGCGATAGAGTTATCATGGATGCAGCATACATATAATGTTGAATATATGGTTTATAAACAATTTTCTAGTTTGTAATATTGAGATGAGATCTTAATTGTTCTTATTTTGCATTCAGCTGTCTATGTGGTGTTCAATCTTGAATCATATTGCATATTTAGACGGTTAGTTTTTGCTAAAAAAATTGATAGCATTAGTTTAAAAAGGAATGAATTAATTAAATAAAGATAATCTTTACATACATATTAAAGTATTGTATCACTGTATTGTAAATTTATTTCCCATCCATGCATCGTTTTGACACAAATATGATGGAAACCACAATTTTATGAGAAGTATGAAGGTTAATAAATTTTTATTACAGTAATTTATTTTTGTGATGTAGGGTCATGCATTTAGTTTCGGCACCTTTTCAAGTTTTGATTACAGATCTTGTCATAACTTGGTCCCAAATTTGAATTGAAAAGTGGATTGATAGCTCTTTAGAAACTAGATAAATGGCGGCGAAAAAAGGACAGTCATAACATCATCTACCAGTTTTTTCGTTGGCTGTAGTAACTTCTTGAAGGAAAATGGGCAAAAGGTGCATTTAATTTCGGCACTTTCGAAAATGCATTTAGTTTCGACACTTTAATTTAGTTTTCAATTTTTCACTCAGATAAAAACAAATTAGAGTAGAAATAACCAATATGGCAGTAAATGTAGCAGTCACCTTTCAAATAAGCCATTAAACATTAATATTGACCTAAAAACAAGAAATTTATAGCCTGAAGAAAAAAGTGCCGAAATTAAATGCACCAAACGAATTTTCCAAAGTGGCCATTTTCGATATCGTCCCTTATAAAACGAAATTTACGTAGATATTAATTGTTATGCATATCAATGTGTTCAGAATAAAAAATACACAACTTTGTAATATAAAACTTTTTGATCAAACAAAGCTGAAAAAAGTTATGACCAAAAAACGGTTTTAAAAATGTCCAAAAAGTGCCGCCGCCAGAAAATTTTTAAACTGAAAATGTTAAAATGTTAAACGAGCCGAAAATTTAAAAAAAACATTTAAGGTATGTTTTTTGCTCGATTTAGGTATAGGTTCTAGCCATTTTAAATTTTCAGTTCAAAGTCCACCTCTGGCTTTAATCTTTCCATGTTCGGCTCCAAGTTCACTCAGTTCAGTTCCAATGGCTTTAAATCAAAATACAATGTAGACTTGAGCATTGCCCCTCGGGGGGTTTAAAGGGGGGAGCATTTCTGAAACGAGGGAGGACTGGAAACCATTTTTTTAAACCGGGGATGTGTAAAAACAGAACAAAAAGAAAAGAAAAAGGGTAAAAAAAGCGAAATTTAAGGAAAAATGGATCCTTAAATATTCCGAAAATTAACAAATTTTGTTCGCATTACACTACAAAAATTTTTCATTTAAGTGTTAAAGCAAAAAAAACTAATGCATTTGAAATATATAATAATATTCTTTCGTCAAAAAAAACCTGCTAAATTTTTCTAAGTATTAATCTGTGTAAGAATACATTCAGCGAAACTGAAATAAATTGCAGTTAAAAATTCTGTTTTTATCTGTGTTTTAAAATTTTTAACTTAAATTTCATTTAGGCTTATAATGCGTTTTTTTAGAAAGGTATTTAAAATTCGTGCAATCTTTTAAAACTTTTGTTATAACATATATGGGAATAGAAAATTGCCAGGAAACCGCAAAACCTATAGTCAAGTCGAGGTCAACTCAAAGTAGTTTATTCTAGCATTTGAAATAAACTCATTATATTTATAACATCGCAAAATAGATACGTATCGATTACGGACACCTTAAACAAAAACACATGGTGTAATAATACTAAACTCAAATGCTACCAGGGGCCTATTTCATAAAGATTTCTGTAATGGTAAATTAATAAACGCATTTAATTTCTTCTTATTTTTTTGATTAAATAATACATACGTAACTGTGGAATTTATGGAATTTACGGAGATCTAATTTTTTAAATTCTAAACGCAATTTTATTAATATAATTTTTAATTAAAAATACAAAAGAAAAATATGCGTTTATTAATTTACAGCTGTAATTAATTACATGCAATTTTTATGAAATAGGCCCCAGGAAGCGACATTACGAAAACACTTAATGTAGTTGGATTAATGACAGCAGTTCATTTTCAAATCCATTTTCGTAAATACTTGAAATGGTTTAAAAAATTCTAAAAACATAAACCAATTTATATCTGAAAACGTCATTTATTGGGCAGAAACATATTAAAAGCATGAAAAAATTACTTTCTGTCATAATATATGTTTTTATATTAATATATTCATATCCACAATTTCTTTATAGTGTGTGTTCTTCGCGGGATGTGACTTCTCTAAAAAGTATGGACCGCAAAGCTAAATTTTGTAATTTTCCCTGGGTCCGTTTGTGGTCAGTGGTATTTTTTTGTTCACATCATTACATTCTTACCGACACAA
>JASAMX010032715.1:0-17198 GCA_030248175.1 Microlaimidae sp. YZB2_3
CAAGAAAGTCCGTTTTATTTGATTTATGGAAGAGACATTCGAGTTCCTCTGGATGTTAAGTATAAAAAGGCTCATTCCCCTTATGTGGATTATGACAAAGATTACGTCGCACACGCTAAGGTTGCACTAACCGAAGCAAGGGATCTAGCAGTTAAAAATATCACTAAAGCACAGGTCAAGCAAAAACGTAATTATGACAAAAGGGTTTGTGTTAAAGCAATAGGCAAAGATTCACTTGTTCTCAAATATAACCCTGCCGTTAAGCCTAAACAATGTAATAAATTAACAAGTAAATGGGTTGGACCCTATAAAGTACAACAAATCAATAATAACATGGGTACCGCTAAAATCATTCGTCTTGATAATGATGGTGAGGAATTAAAAGATTACACTGAGTGGGTAAATTTGCAAAGACTTAAAGTATATAAATCCCAGGAAGCCAACCTTGGTCAAGTTTTTTATGTAAATATAAAGGAAAGTGTATGAACTCAAATAGGTAAACGCGGAGGAGTCAAAAACCAGCCGCATCGCCCTGATTTGAACAAATGGGCAGAAGATTTGGATCCCCCAGGAGAGGAGCAAGCTAAAAAGGAGGACGCTCAATTAGACGAAAAGTGGCCCTCCCAGAGGCCCCTCCCTCTAGACCCTGACGTCACCGAGGCTCAAATCTGAAAAAGGAAGAAAAGGAGAGAAAGGCGACGTCTCCGCAGGATCCATATGTCAATAAAATATCATCAGCAAAAGAAATTGCTTAAAGAGGCCAAAGCAAAAATTCAAGCGGCCAATGCCAATGCGGAAGAGATGTGGGTTGCCCTATCCTCAGATTTGGAATCGGAGGAAGAAGAGGAAATCCCCACCCCCATCAATGACGCCGACGTTCTCGGCAAGATAATGGCAGAAATTTTTACCACCTTCAGGAAGAAGAAAAAGCGCAAATCGTAAAATTTTTATTTTTAGTTTTTCCAAACTAACCTACGTTTTGTGTTTTGTGTGCGTTAAAAATTAGGGCTTCTTCTTCTAATTATTATTGTTTGGTAAAGTAAAGATTCTTCTTATTGTTATTTGGTAATAAAGGTAAAACAACTCATGCGTTTAAATGTTTTGTGTTTTTGTTGTGTTATGCTTCACAATTAACTCGCTTCTACTTCTGTTCACTTCTAACCGTCCCGTCTATCTCTGAAAACTGTTCTGTTATCTTAGTTATAGGCATGTAAGCTGCATGTTTCTGTGTGCTCTCTACCCTTGTACCCTTGTATACTGTGTTTTGTTTGTTTCGTTTTGTTCATTAGTGGCCCTTGTGTTTTTGTAGTATGTAAGCACGCCGGTGGTTTAGTAGCTTTAAATTTAATTTGTTATGGCTTAATGCACTAGGTTTGCCTCGTAGCCTTAATTTAGTAATTAGTTTTCCCCCAATGCCCTAAGTTTTGGTTTCTTTTCTTAAATGCTATACTTAATTATTGCTTTCTTTCAGGAGGATGACAGCTTTACTTTCTAACTTTCGGGAAAGAACTTCCCCAAAGATAGGCATATCGCACTAAAAATAATTTTGTGTTCAAAATTAAATTTTTAGCTTTTGGGTAAATCAATCATGCAAAAATGTTTATTTTTTGTAGTTAAAAAAAAACCCTTGCGAGAACTGTGGCCTGCTGTTTATCCTGGTTTTGGATTATTTCCCACAAATTACACTTCCTTTTATTACAGCGCCGGAACATCAGGGAGCGCCCCCCTCCCTTCGACAAGCGCTGCAAGCGGCACGCCAGCAGCACCACCAGCCGGTGCAGGAGAACCAAGCGGAGAATCAGAACTCTGGTACCCCGTCATCTTCTACCCGGAGGACAAGCGCCCACCGCCAGGAGTTGGAATCAGGCGAGGACCAAAATCGCCCCCCAGAAAATTAAAACCAAACATTTGGGTGTAGGACTCCTATAATATTTGGGAGGAGGAACAGTCTATTGAAGACAGCGATTAGCGCTTTATTAAAAACTGTATTTTTCTTAAAACTTTCTTTATTTACTTTTTTTCTATCTGTGAAATTTTGGGGCATGATATATGCAAAAATTAAAAAATTTTCTAAAAAGCAGGGCCGCGCTGAGTTGGTGGATTGCCCCTCCACATATAATTTTGTTTTTTGTTTTTCTTTTTACTAGTCTCCCCTAAAAACAGGGCTAAGCGGTGACATAAGTCGCCAACTTTCTTAAAAAATTAAAAATCCTGTTTTGTTCCACCTTATCAAAAAAGCCGGTTTTCCGGATTGCCCTGGTGGAGGGCCTTGTTGTGAGTTTTTTGTGTACCCCTTCCCTGGCACGGCCTGAGTTAGGCTAGTTATTTTTAAAATAAAATATATGTGTTTTCTTTTTTATTTTTGTGTTACAGTTAAAAAAATCGACCTACACCAATTCAGACTTTCCCCCCATAGCAGCTTTAATTTTTTGTTTAAATAGGGGTCAAGCAGTGCTGCTGACCATGACGGCAACACTTTTCCGTCCGCTCGCCTACCCCTTTTCCGCTTACCCTGGTTCATCGGGGAGGGCTCAAACTGGGTGGGAAGATGCGACGCAAAAGTGTCGCTGTGCATTGGTCCCCCTTTCCCCCGGCGCCCCTTTGTCTCATGTGTAATTATTAAATATTTCTCTTTTCCTCCCTATAGCTGCACAGGCAGCTCATCATTTAGGCTCCTCATTTCATTTTTACTGTTTTAGGCTCCTCATTTTGCTGGGGCGCGCAAAATGAGTAAACAATCAGCAGGTAGCCGGTTGACGGAGTGGGGTTTGTAGCGTGTTGCAAAATACAAACACATGGGTTTTTGTTATTAAAATTCCGCATATATAAGTGGCGCGGTTTCGCCAAAAGTCAGTTGTTTTCTTTGACTCGCGTTCCACCAACTCTCTCTCCCTAACCAGCTCAAAGAGTTTTCAGAAAAACGTCACGATTTTTGAAGGAGGGTTTCAAAAAGAAACCCTCTGTTTTTTCTACTGTTTGGTTTACCCCCCTGGGTTGTCCGGGGCCGGGTCGTTGTGTCCCCCTTCGAAGAGCCGAGTCGGCTCCGGTTGTATTATAACTGGCCGACGTTATTTTTAGTGTTTTTATTCGGCTCACCCCTCCCCTTCTTTTGGAAAACTTTGGCTAATTAATGGTGGAAATTTATGCCGATTTGTCGAGCCCCCCTACAGAGAAACCGCGCCAACTAGCGTAATATGCGACGTTGGTAATATTTTTATATCCTGATTAAATTTGCGGTTTAAACCCCCCTAGTCACCCGGCTAATACTTGCAGATTGGTGGAATAACGATCGTAGTTCAGCCCAGGTAAAATGGCCCTCCGTGGCTTAGTCGGTCCGCTTTAGTCAGAACTAGTCAGTACTAGCTCCTTAAGATTACTTCAGACACTTAGTTTAGTTAAATTAGGGTTCTCCTTAAGTTAGTGGTGGTTTAGACTTTTCCCCAATCCCCCCTTTCTTAAGCTAAGGCCCTTCTTTACTTAAGGGTTAGTTTTTGGGTTACCCACCCACCCCGTATTTGCCAGTCTGCCTTTGTGTAGGTTTTTGTGGGTAGTTTGCCGTCTACACGTGCCAAATTTACTAAACCGGTGTTCATTTGGTTTTAAGCCATATTTTTGCATTTTCCCCCCTTCATCGCCCGCAGCTTCGGCTAACCAAAAAGCGCCCCCATTTTTTAGTTAAGTTACCACCCAGGCTAAGCACAAACAACATAGTAAATTTTGTAATTATTTTTATAGGTTACACAATAGGCTAAGTAAAGTCCCATTTAGGTGCCGTCCCGCAAATTAGGCTTACCCACTTTTTCTGTGTTCCGTGTACTGACCGGGTAATACCATTGTTTGGCCACTAATAAACTTAAATACTGTAAATACACGTTTGGCAACTTAGACGAGAGCTCAGTCGGTTAACCCTCTACTTAGCTCTCGTCAATAAATAGTACTAATTATTAACTTATTAGCGGATCCGACTGAGTTTACCTTTACCTGGCTGGCGCCCAATACTGAACTTCTCAGTGACAAGCAAAAGCCCGCTAGGGCGTAAGTGACAGGCTTTCCTAACTCTTCTCTCCTAATCTTTCCTAGGCGGACAAATGTGCGTTGTAGCTGATCCCCTACTGAATTTAGGCGTTACAGGTTATATATTTATGGTTGGTTGAAATAAACATGTTTCCCTGAAAAATTAGCTTTTGTTTTTGCTCCTAAATTTACATTTGTTAAATATATCTCGACTGTTTTACCTTTTAATTATATTTAAAGAAAAAATAATTTTGATTTGATGCACTATTTTAAATTTCTATCCTTTTGCGACCCTATGTTTTTTTTATCTGTAAAAAAACACAGGTTATTAAAACCTCTATTATTATTATTGTAATTGTTTTTTTGAGGCTAACAAACTTGTTTGATTAGGTATGATTTAGAACTTTTGAAAATTTTGTTGAACTGCTAACTTTTTTTAAAGAGCTGCAACCCCTAGTTTTTCTTTTAAATGGCTTGTTTACAGATTTGTACTGACTTGTCTGATTGTTACGATGCATAGTGTAGTTTAAATTAACGTTCTTCTGACCATTAATTTGGTGAAAACCGTTTGGTTTAGTTTTTTTTTAAATTTCAACAAAGGAACATTCATTTACAAAACTTTGATAAATTTTTTGTCCTTGCCTTTCAATAAATTTTTTCTTCTTGTTGCTGCTTGGTAATTGGTTTGTTTGTAATCATGGGTCTGTAGGTTTATATTTTTGGTTCATGACTATATTTTCTGTATTTTTTGATTCATTGTTTTGTATCATGTGTCCACAAAAATGCCTACTGTATAGCAGATGATGTTAACAATTGTTTGGTCAGACTTTTGGTGCAGGGTTTCGGTACTGTTTGTAGCAATTCCGATCTCATAAAGCAATTTAACGTGTATTTTGATATCCATAAAAGTGATGTATTTATTATTTCACTTTATAATAGATCTTAAATTTCTCGTAAAATTAAGTTTATTTAGCAATTATTTTGCTCGCTTTTCTTGTTTGAAAAGAAGTTAAAAGATATTTTTAAAAAACCTTTTAAGATTTATTTGAAAAATGATTTGTTTGATTTTATTGACTTTTGCGGTCAAAAAAATCTATTTAATAGCCAAAAGATCTCTCAAAAAACTTTACAAGATTTTTCTCAATATAACATAGATTTTTATTTGACTTTATTGATTATTGATTTATGGGCAAATAAAATCTAGCTGACCTCGATAATTGCAATATTTAATTCACTATTTAACAACAAAACTAATCAAAAATTTTTACAAAAGCGGTTTAAAAATAAAGATCAAAACCCATATTTTAGTAATTATTTTTAAATTTACTCGTTTTAAAACTTAAATGTAAACTTTAAGGATTAAAGCTGTTTAATTTTTGTAAATTTTGTAAAAAAGTGGAAATAAAAAATTTCTGGGTTCTTATTTGTTTTTTTTTAATGTAATAACCGAAAAATTTTTGTTTACAAGTTTATACTAGTTTACAAGGTCAGCCAGATATAATCCAACCATAGTTTAGACGAGATGTGGTATTAATTTTGTTAAAACCCACAAACATCGCCATCGGTGTATGTCCTGCGAATATTATTTTAACTATATTTGCGCATGCATTCTGAAGCTCGATCCTTTCAAAAACAACAAGTTACTATCTTGCCGATTGAAAGCTCTAAAATTAACATCCGTTTTTTTCCTCTTTGTGATTCACTGAAAAATATCGATAATTATAGGTTCGTTAAAAGCTGTATTTTTAATCAATACGCATAATTGTCTTTGTATTTTTCAGGTCTGTGTGGTTTATTTTGTGGAGATAACAAAATTCAGTTACCTTGCAGTAGACTGTTTTATTACTTTGTTGACCTTTTTTTACTCTACCTTTAAATTACCATTTGTAAGGTCAGTCTATCTTACAGTAGACTGACCTTTCATTTTATTTTTAAATTGTTATTTGAATTTTTTACCACTAAAACCTTGCAAAGATATGTTTTCAGACTATGTACTTATGTTCATACAAAAATTATTTTCCTTTAGATATTTGCCTGTGTGCACCGAAAAAGTATCTGGGCGCTATTTCATAAAAAAAACAAATTTGTAAAATCTAGAGTTTTTTGGCAAAAAAAACTACACCGAAAAAAAAATTGAAAAAAATAATTTTAAAAAAAATCCCAGCAGTAGTTTTATATTATATGAAATGTCTTAAATGCCCTGACTCTTAAATCTGCAATTTGCTTAAATAATCTACACAAGAGTTTTGTTCGGCCACTATGTTCCTTTACTACGGCCAATGTGGTGAAAAGAACCTGGGGTTTGTTTCATAAAAACCTTTGTAAATTCTCATTTTACAAATCTCCGCCTATTTCTTGTAAAATACACAATAAAGGTTTTTAACTTGTAATCCAGGGGAGCATCTCCGCGCACTGCTCTGCGCTCATTGAACTCAGCAACGTCATTTCATCTCAACTGACCGATCAATATTCGCTGTATTGTATATCCTATATCATATAATTTACAAAAAATAGGCGGCGATTTGTAAAATGAAAATTTACAAACGTCGTTATGAAATAGGCCCCAGTTCCAAAAAAAAAATCTTTTTTATTAGTAAGAAATAACAAACGCCGCTTAGTATGCTGCTAGAACATACTTTTTCGAGTGTTTTCTGAAAATTTGAGCGAAACCGGCTTCTTGAAATTTGTTTTAAGATGCGTTGAATGCGCACGATTTTCGCGAGTAAGAAGTTTGCAAGTTAGAAAACACTTAAAAAAGACCATTTTTTAGCTTCAAAATTTGACAAATGTTTAGTAGGATTTTAACTTTGAAAATAAGTTTTTCTAACAAAATAAGATTGAAATTCGAAAAAAATTAACTTTTAAGGCTTATTTTTTTTAATTTTTAATTTTTAATTTAAAGTTTTTAAAGTTTTTAATTTAAAGAATTACTGCTGCCAGCATACGGGCTTGGAATGCTTCCAAATTTTAACTTCGTCATTTTTGACAGCTTATTCTAAGCTTAATACTAGGTTTTTTGACACAGTTCTGAAATCAAAAGTCGTTTTTTAGATAAATTTTACGTTTTTAATGGTTTAAAAAAAAGTTTGAAACAATTTTTTTGCATTTGTGTTTGGCCCCCCTAGCCCCCGGGGGGTCAACCCCTCCCAAAAAAATTTTTAGGTTAAAAATAAGGGATAAAAAACGGCGGACATTTAATATATAACAGTATGATGGAAGCAAAACAAAAGCTATCGTTTTTGCAGTGTATTAATTTGGCGAAAAATCGCAAAAACCGTGCGCATTTAACGCAACATTAAAAAATTTAAGCGAGCCGATTTCGCTCAAATTTCCAGAAAAAACTCGAAAAAGTATGTTTTAACAGCACGCCAGGCGGAGTTTTTTATATTGCACTATTAAAAAAGTTTTGTTCTTTTTGAGATTGGGTTTTTTACGCATCGGCCATCATTGAAATTCGATGACATCATTAAAAAACCATTTTTCTAACCTTTTCAGAAGATGCTCTGAAAGTCCAAAAATCAAAAGTCTGACCTGTGCTCCAATATACGTCCCATACATATTCTAAGTCAAAGTCAAAGTGTTTATTCAAGTAAACAAATCATTTTTAATATAGCAACAACAAATCGTATAATAACAACAAATCATTTTAAGCAATAATGCGAACCAATGGAGTTTGCCAAACAAATAAGAAAATCATGGTTTACTTTAATATAACCCAAAAGCTTACTAAGTAAGCTCTTTTTTTAACCATATTCAAAATATTTTTTAAAACTTAATAACGAATTCCATGATACTTGGTTTTTTGAAAGTTTATTCCATTTAGACACTATTCTATTACTAAAACAAAATTTTTAGTATTATTTCTAGTTTTTAAACTTTTAATTTAAGCGAATGCCCTTTTGTTGAATTGTGGTTAAAATAGAAAAAAATCGTTAGGATTTATGTTTGCTTTATTATAAATAATTTTGAAAAAATCTGAAAGATCTGTAATTTGACAACGATGCTCTAGTTTTGATAACTTGTTAAGAATGTTTAATCTTTCATCATAATCAAAATGAGGTGACAACATGGTTTTAAAGCTAAAAGTTCAACCATAACTCGATTGCTAGAAACTATAAATGAACCTTAGTTTTGAATACTTGGAAAAACATTGACGTCATTTATCTTGATTTTGCAAAGGTGTTTGATTCTGTTTTACATCAAAAGCTTTTTTATAATTTAGATTTTACATCAAAAGCTCCATATAAAATATGGAGTTTTTAAATAAAATATAAATTTCTAATATAAATTTCTACTCAGAAAATGATTTTTTCATCTTCAGAAGAAAAACTAGTATAGATCTTTGCGTCTTCCGCAAAGAGTTTGATTTCGAGTGCTGGATGCAGTCAATTATATTATTAATATAGATCAAACACCAAAATAGACCCACGCCTCCCTGCACTCATTTGATGTAAAACAGAACCAAACGCCTTTGCAAAATCAAGATAAATGACGTCAATGTTTTTCCAAGTATTCAAAACTAAGGTTCATTTATAGTTTCTAGCAATCGAGTTGATGGTTGAGATTTTAGCTTTAAAACCATGTTGTCACCTCATTTTGATTATGATGAAAGATTAAACATTCTTAACAAGTTATCAAAACTAGAACAATCTCGTTGTCAAATTACAGATCTTTCAGATTTTTTCAAAATTATTTATAATAAAGCAAACATAAATCCTAACGATTTTTTTCTATTTTAACCACAATTCAACAAAAGGGCATTCGCTTAAATTAAAAGTTTAAAAACTAGAAATAATACTAAAAATTTTGTTTTAGTAATAGAATAGTGTCTAAATGGAATAAACTTTCAAAAAACCAAGTATCATGGAATTCGTTATTAAGTTTTAAAAAATATTTTTAATATGGTTAAAAAAAGAGCTTACTTAGTAAGCTTTTGGGTTATATTAAAGTAAACCATGATTTTCTTATTTGTTTGGCAAACTCCATTGGTTCGCATTATTGCTTAAAATGATTTGTTGTTATTATACGATTTGTTGTTGCTACATTAAAAAATGATTTGTTTACTTGAATAAACACTTTGACTTTGACTTAGAATATGTGTGGGACGTATATTGGAGCACAGGTCAGACTTTTAATTTTCCGTACTTTCAGAGCATCTTCTGAAGAGGTTCAAAAACTAGTTTTTTAATGATGTCATCGAATTTCAATGATGGCCAATGCGCAAAAAACCCCAATCTCAAAAAAGAACAAAACTTTTTTAATAGTGCAATATAAAAAACTCCGCCTGGCGTGCTGTTAAACCATACTTTTTTGAGATTTTTCTGGAAATTTGAGCGAAATCGGCTCGCTTAAATTTTTTAATGTTGCGTTAAATGCGCACGGTTTTTGCGATTTTTCGCCAAATTAATACACTGCAAAAACGATAGCTTTTGTTTTGCTTCCATCATACTGTTATATATTAAATGTCCGCCGTTTTTTATCCCTTATTTTTAACCTAAAAATTTTTTTTCGGTAGGGGTTCTGACCCCCCGGGGTGAGGGGGGCCAAACACAAATGCAAAAAAATTGTTTCAAACTTTTTTTTAAACCATTAAAAACGTAAAATTTATCTAAAAAACGATTTTTGATTTCAGAACTGTGTCAAAAAAACCTAGTATTAAGCTTAGAATAAGCTGTCAAAAATGACGAAGTTAAAATTTGGAAGCATTCCAAGCCCGTATGCTGGCAGCAGTAATTCTTTAAATTAAAAACTTTAAAAACTTTAAATTAAAAATTAAAAATTAAAAAAAATAAGCCTTAAAAGTTAATTTTTTTCGAATTTCAATCTTATTTTGTTAGAAAAACTTATTTTCAAAGTTAAAATCCTACTAAACATTTGTCAAATTTTGAAGCTAAAAAATGGTCTTTTTTAAGTGTTTTCTAACTTGCAAACTTCTTACTCGCGAAAATCGTGCGCATTCAACGCATCTTAAAACAAATTTCAAGAAGCCGGTTTCGCTCAAATTTTCAGAAAACACTCGAAAAAGTATGTTCTAGCAGCATACTAAGCGGCGTTTGTTATCTTGTACTAACAAAGATTTTTTTTTGGAACTGGGGCCTATTCATAATGATGTTCGCCTTTTATTTTACAAATCGCCGCCTATTTTTTGTAAATTATATGATATAGGATATACAATACAGTGAATATTGATCGGTCAGTTGAGATGAAATGACGTTGCTGAAATCAAATGAGCGAGAAGCAGTGCGCGGAGATGCTCCCCTGGATTACAAGTTAAAAACCTTTATTGTGTATTTTACAAGAAATAGGCGGAGATTTGTAAAATGAGAATTTACAAAGGTTTTTATGAAACAAACCCCAGGTTCTTTTCACCACATTGGCCGTAGTAAAGGAACATAGTGGCCTAGCAAAACTCTTGTGTAGATTATTTAAGCAAATTGCAGATTTAAGAGTCAGGGCATTGAGACATTTCATATAATATAAAACTACTGCTGGGATTTTTTTAAATTCTTATTTTTTTCAATTTTTTTTCGGTGTAGTTTTTTTTGCCAAAAAACTCTAGATTTAGAATTTGTTTTTTTTATGAAATAGCGCCCAGATACTTTTTCGGTGCACACAGGCAAATATCTAAAGGAAAATAATTTTTGTATGAACATAAGTACATAGTCTGAAAACATATCTTTGCAAGGTTTTAGTGGTAAAAAATTCAAATAACAATTTAAAAATAAAATGAAAGGTCAGTCTACTGTAAGATAGACTGACCTTACAAATGGTAATTTAAAGGTAGAGTAAAAAAAGGTCAACAAAGTAATAAAACAGTCTACTGCAAGGTAACTGAATTTTGTTATCTCCACATTCCTTCATTTTTATATTATAATATTTTTTGTGTTATTAACTTTGTGTTGTATGTAAATTATACATACCATAAAAACTATGTATTTTATTGAAGCTCAGTGTCACTATTGTGTTTATATTCTAGTTTTCTGATAATTGAAGCAACAAAGTGCCTGCAAGACAAGTACGATAGCAGGTGGATTAAATTTTTGGAAGACAAAAAGCTTTTCACATTAAAAGAAGGTTCTGAATTTCACCTTTACTGTAGCCATACTATGTGTAAGTTTATTTTTGTTTTATTTGGTGACAAACATTTTTTGTTTTATGATTAAACTTTCACGACGTTCCTTTTAAAAATCTCTGACGCAATTCCAAAAATTGACATTGGTGCATCTTCTCCCGGTAAATTTTGCATAAAGCGTTTTGTATTTATTTATTTATTTCTAACAATAACGAATATAACAAGATAAAATATAGAATCAATTAGCATACCGATCACGGTATAAACACGATACAACAGTTTCCAGATACTTTTGCTGGTCTGCTGTTTAATTTTATTAGTATTTTTTGAAGGTGGAGACAGTTCTATTTTCCCTCGAACTTCAAATGAAGATGAACCAAAATGGAAGAAAAAGAAAGAAGAAAATCAAAGTCACGCGGTGGTGACAGAAGAAGACATTCACAGGACAGGGGCAAAATGCACGAACACTGATAAACAAGATTCTCACCAGCCTGGATTAGCTTATCACATCACTGGTGCTTTTAGGACCAAACCGGGAAGAGGTAATAATTGAAAGTGTACTTTTTAAATGAAATTTATCTTTTCGAGAAATCTTATTTTTTTTTAAATCTTTTAAATTATTGTGCTTATAACATCTATAGTCCGCAACTGTACTTGGATATATTCGGTATGCGTATTTATGTTGTTAGCAGTAGTTTACATTTTGTCTTTCTACCGTAAAAGCATCTCATTCATTTGTCATAAAACAATGATGGATTCTTTCAACGGGCTGTGCATTTATTTTGTAATAGAGACAAAAGTAGGTCATTTTTGATTTATTTTTACTTTTTTTTCTTTTTTTCTTTTTTCTTTGAAGAACCCAGTTTGGCAAAAATATTGCTCATTGTGCTCCCCTCCCCAAATTAATGCCCCCATTAAACCCTCCGGAGGCATTGCAAGGTTTGCTGCTTTTATATTAGTTCTTCATAGTATTTTACTATCTTTGAGTTTTTTGTAAGTTTGTATATTATTTTCGTTATCAAATTATTTTTGAAATAAATATTTCGTTGCATGTTTTATTAATACTTGGCAAAGCTCGGCTTATAAATTTCCAAAATATCCAAATATTCAATATTCGGCAATTTAAAAATTTTTTGTTTCAAAAAGCATTTACACGTAGTCAAAAGGTCAACAATACAGGAAAAAACCTTGGACTATCTTATATTAACAAAAACGCTTTTTGATTCTTTTACTTTACGAACATATGAAATATAAGCCGAGTGTTATACTGTTTTGTCAAAAACTTGCTACTTTGAAACATATAAAACATGTTTCTCTAAAACACAAGTAAAGACTTGTTTCATATTTTGTACAATATAAGGAAGTTCAATAATTAAAGGTCGGTTCATACTTATGACAAAACGTCCTTTGGACTTTGTCCGAAGGACGAAATCCAAAGAGAAAAGTCTAAAGGGAAAAGTCCAAAGGACAAAATCCAAAGGACAACGTATTCATACTTTTGTCCTTTGGACTTTTCTCTTTGGATTTTGTCCTTTGGACTTTGTCCAAAGGACAAATTCTAAGTAGCGTTCATACTTCGTCCAAAGGCAAGAGTCCAAAGGACGTTTTGGCTTGTCCAAAGGACGTTTTGGCTTTTATCAAATTGTCCTTTGGACTTTGTCCAAAGGACGTTTTGTCATAAGTATGAACCGACCTTTATACCGCTAATCTGTTTTTGTTTGCTGGGTTAGCACAAGAAAGGTTCTGAGTTCAAAATCTTACAATAAATGTTATAATACCCCTTTTATTTTGATAATAATATACTAATTTAAAATGAAGTTGTAGGAGAAAGAACTTTATCCATGTCTTGCAGTGACAAGATGAGCAAATGGACTGTGATGGGAATACAGGGAAATCTGCTATCTAAGATATTTTTAAATCCAATTTATTTATCAACTGTTATTTTCGGGAAGTAAGATAATAATATTACAATGAAATTTTTTTAAAATATCTTAAATTTTTGCCCGTTATCCGTTGATCCTGATCCCATGGTAGATTAAAACCTTAGATAACTCAGCCAGCGTTGGACTTGTAAGTCTTTCCCCTTAACCCGGTAAGGACGGTTCTTGAACCTGCCTCCGGAACACTGGAGGCAAGCAAAACTGCTAAAAGACAGGTGAAAGGCCGATAAAACTGCCTTGGAGGCAACTAGGAGGCAGCAAGGCAGTAAGTCCAGGCCTCTTTATGTTGAAGCATATACAGGTTTGGAAGTAGGTGCGAGGCTGCTAAATTTAGATGGAGGCGGGCACCATGGTCAAAACACTCCCATTTAAATAGAAGTTGCTCAGTGGTAAATATATTCGCTGAGTTATGACGTTAGAGAATCACTTTTAACTAATTAGCGCTTAAAAAAAGGAGTTCTCTCATTCGTTAAAGATCAATCTTTTCCCAAGCGATAATTGGATAAAACAGCTTCTCCCAAAACCATTCCCACAGAACCAAACATATATGACGTGGTCACGAATACTATATGGCATTTTGAGGGTCCTTAAGTTCCTGACGTGTAGGAGGCACGTAAAAACCTGATTTCCCAATTGAGACGCTTTTCCTTACCGTAATAAGAATAGGTGAACCTTCTGAAATATTCAAGTGGTATGCAGTATTTTATTTCTACTATCAAATAATACTCTTTTTATTGCGTTTTATTCCATGTCTATTCTATTAGTATTCCATTACCATTGCGGTTGAGGTTGAGCAAGCTAGATCTGGAATTTGAAGTCAAAAATTTGAAACGAAAATAGGTAAATTAGGGCTGGTTCATACTTATGTAAAAACGTCCTTTAGACAAAGACCAAAGGACAAACACAGCGTATAAACGTATGTAAAAACGTTTTTACATAAGTATGAACCAGCCTTTAGAACCCACAGTTTGAAATCGCTACAATCTAAATTAAAATCTCTCAAATCTAAGTCATTTTTTTATTTCGGAGAATTTCCTGCTTGCGAGTTTAAAAACCCCATACCGTTTTATTATATAACCTTAGAAAATGAATTTTCCATACTACTTAACATGAACTGCGCGACAAGGTTTTAATTTTTTTAATTAAGTTAAATCATTGTATTTTTTATTTTTCGGTCTTGTATTGTATTAAAAATATTTGACAACGTTTTTGAACTACCTCCGGTAAAGTGGAGACAGGTAGAAAGTACAGTTGAAGCAGTAAAAACTACCTTTAACCACTAAGGTAGGTGGCAACCATATACATTTCCTAAAGTTAGTAAAAAAGGTAATTAAATTGCCTTGGAGGCTCTAAATTAAAAGCTCTCAAATCTAAGTCATTTTTTTATTTCGGAGAATTTCCTGCTTGCGAGTTCAAAAACCCCATTCCGTTTGATTATAAAACCTTAGAAAATGAATTTTCCATACTACTTAACATGAACTGCGCGAGAAGGTTTTAATTTTTTTAATTAAGTTAAATCATTGTATTTTTTTATTCTTCAGTCTTGTATTGTATTAAAAATATTTGATAACGGTTTTTGAACTACCTCCGGTAAAGTGGACACAGGTATAAATTAGAGTTGAAGCAGTAAAAACTACCTTTAACCACTAAGGTAGGTGGCAACCATATACATTTCCTAAAGTAAGTAAAAAAGGTAGTTAAATTGCCTTGGAGGCAGGTAGAAACCAGGTTAAAGGCAGATAAATTTAGAATGGAGGCAGTTAGGAGGCACCGAATTTGCAGAAGCACACCGTCCTTACTCGGAGAATACAACATAAAATTAGATTTATTTATAGATGCCCATATTCTGAATCATCAATCATACGAGCTTTTCATGATAGAAATTGTGGTTTTGATTCCAAGTCAGAATTATTTTATTTTCATCCCATCACCTCAGTCCAAACTGATATTCCGTTTTTACATTCTCCACTCAATACAGACTCTAGCTCGCCGTCCAACTTAGGTAAAAAATAATTTTATTATGTACTTTTGTTATAGTTAATTATTTAATAAAAGTAATCTAATACCTTAACATAGTCCATGAATTCATTTGTTCATCGGCAAGATATTTGTGTTTTCACCAAGATGCATCTTTTTAAACAAATTTCATGCAGTAATATTTAAATTTTTTTTATTTAAGAATGAGCATATAAACCTTTTTTCACATAAACATAAACATACAACATTGATTTCTGACTGATAAAACAAGTTTTAGACTCAAGAAAGTAAAAAAATTATTTTGCGTTTGCTTTTTTTCGATCAAATGTGTCGAAAAGAATTAATACAAGTCGGGCTAAATTTTAGTAAATATCGATAGTGTTTTAGCTTTGGTATGGAATATTTACTTTAAAAAACCAGAGGTGCTAGTAGATGGATACAAACAAGGTGTTTCTGATAAACTGAAAGGCACAATTAAATCAAGGTATGGATAATAAATATCTGATTATAAAACTTATTTGTTTGTATTTTTTATCATATTAAATGCTTAAAATATATGGTTTGTTAAAATAACGTGGTTTGGAATATAATTTAAGTGAAATATTGGTCAATAGAATGATTGATATAGAAGACATATTTATATTTTATTGTATTACCATAATTAAAACTAAAATCACAATTTCAATTGGGACTAAGCATTTTGTTAGTGCTATATACTTGTTTGTTTTTGTAATTTATAATATTATATGTATTATTCTCTCCAAGTTCCTTTAAAAAAGTCCCACAGAATCGAGGCCTAAGTGGAGTAAAGGCTGGTTCATACTTATGACAAAACGTTGTTTGGACTTTGTCCAAAGGACAATTTTAGAAAAGCCAAAACGTCCTTTGGACAAGCCAATACGTCCTTTGGACTTTTTCCTTTGGATAAAGTATGAACGCTACTTGAAATT
Source organism: Microlaimidae sp. YZB2_3 (assembly GCA_030248175.1). Classification (NCBI taxonomy): domain Eukaryota; kingdom Metazoa; phylum Nematoda; class Chromadorea; order Desmodorida; family Microlaimidae; species Microlaimidae sp. YZB2_3. The sequence goes on from JASAMX010032715.1 coordinate 15,954, forward strand.
TGTCCTTTGGACAAAGTCCAAAGGACAAAATCCAAAGGAAAAAGTCCAAAGGACGAAAAGTATGAACACGTTGTCCTTTGTACAAAATGCAAAGGACAAAGTCCAAAGGACGTTTTGACGCTGTGTTTGTCCTTTGAACAAAGTCCAAAGGACTTTCGTCCTTTGGACTTTGTCCAAAGGACGTTTTGTTTAAATTTGTTTCAGCAATATATATAATAAATTATAAATTAAAATAAATATATCGATATATAATAAATTTGTTTCAGCAATTTCCAGTAAATTTGTTTCAGCAATATATGACGTCACATATTTTGCTTTATTAATATTTTTGCTAGGATTGCGCTTTGCGACAATTTTTTTATCAAGTTGCCAGCCTAATCGTGCCCTTTTTCAAAAGGTATTTCACGAGTCTTTATACATATAGGTGAGCTACATAAAGCTAGGAGTTGCAAAAATTTATTTTAAAATTGCCAAACAAAGAGGGTAACCAGTGCAATGAAAATGGTTTTAGTGCTATGAATTTCCAATGAACACATTTTAGCCAAACCGTTTATTTTTATCGCATGTAAGTAAATCCGGTATCCAGCACGATAATTAAAAATTATACGATAATGTGAAATTATCGTATAGTTTATCATTATCGTGCTGGGTGTCAAATACTTACATATGTTTAACAACGATGTCTCTGTTGTCGTTGTATTTTTTACGAATTATGTCTTTTTCCTTATCGGTACACTTTAAGAATCAGTGGTAACAAAAATGAATTGTACTAAAAAATGTAATTGTTACATGTATGTAATATAGGCAGGGTACGCAGTTTTAAATTTGTGCTGTCTTATGCTATACCACTGCGTATAAAAGACAACTCTTTTATTAAAAGTTAAAAGCACTCTTTTATTAGCCCAAAATTCAACAATCTGAAATTTCAATTAACTACTGCAAAAGCTGGATTAAGAAAAATCAGCGAATGCGCAGCTAAAAGAACGTGCAGTAGTCTTTTCTATTGCGCGGCTTTCCAACAAAGAATTAACCGAAATCAACAGTTGCGAACGCGCTTTCCTGACCTCAATCTCACTGACATGAGATTTAGAGGAGCACTGTCACAAATAAAAAAGTTTTTTAATACTAAACGGATCCGGCTAAAATTTGAAAATGTTTTAACTTAGGTCCTAAGGAACTTATATTCCTTATTTGAAGCATATCGGTTCTATATTAAAGGAGTTATCCAGTTAGAGTGTTATAGCA
>JASAMX010032716.1:0-35628 GCA_030248175.1 Microlaimidae sp. YZB2_3
ATTAACGGGAAGGAACACTTTTAGTAAATTGATATCAAAAATGAGAATTACTTGAAATGCAAATACGCAAATGTTAGAAGTTTGCTTTGCAAATGTAGGTAATCGAAATCTTTTAGATCATTTATTATCTGCACGCAACTATTGACTTACTAACTTTTACTGAAACTTGGTTTACTGACAGAATTACAAACGGCATGATAAATTTGAACGATCAATATAATGTTTACCGCTATGATCGCTTAAATAAAACTGGAGGCGGGGTAGCAATTTTCGTAAAAAAAGAATTTAAAACTCAAAAAATAAAATTATCTGATCGTTTTTCGTCATTAGAATTGGTCTCTGTTGACATTCTAAGTGAAAAATCGTGCGGAATTATTTGTTTTTACCGACCTCCCAATAGCTCAAAAGAGTACTCTGAATTGTTTTGCGAAGCTCTTTCCAAACTAAGCGATACAAACCTGCCTGTGGTCTTATGCGGAGATTTTAATATTACTGAAAATTTTTGGCATGAGACGTACGCAGCAAACGAATTTTTCGCAAATTTATATTCGAACGTTTTTATCCAGGAGTCTTTTACGCAATTAGTACAAGAACCCACGAGAGAATTAAATTTTTTGGATTTAGTATTATGCAACCAGGATTGTCATGTTTTTAATGTGTCGGTGACCGAACCTGTTTGCAACAGTGATCATAAAAGCGTTGATTTTATGATACTTGCAAATGGAAACAAAAATAAATTCTTAAAGCGCGTCAATTGCTATCACGATTTTAAAAATGCTAACTGGCAAGAAATGAACAACTATTTAAATTCAATAGATTTCGTCGGTCTTTTTCAGTTAAGTTCAACAGCTGAAATGCATTGGAGCATTGTAAAGGCCCATATAGACGAAGCTATACGTTTGTTTATGCCTCTATGTAAAAAAACGACACATAAAAAACATGATTATCCAAGTTACAAACAAAGAATAAAATCAAAAAAATTAAAATGGTGGAAAAAACGAGATCACGCCTTTGCAAAAGCAGAGTACAATAGATTAAATCGTAAATATAAACTTGAAGTGAATAAATATAATGAATCTAAGGAGAAAAAAATTTTGAATTGTGGAAATGAAAATAAATTATTTCAATATAATAAAAAATCTTCGAAAAGACGATTCTGGCATTTCTCCTTTAAAAAAAGAGGATGGTAGTATTATAGATGATTCTTATGAAAAATGTTTAAATTAAATTATGTTAAATGTTAAATTATTTAATGAAGTTTTAAGTAAAAATTTTACAAAGGATAATGGTTTTGAATCCTATATTGAACGAAAAATACCCAAAAATATTTCATTATCAAAAATTGAATTTAAAACTTCAATGGTTTTAAAAGCGCTTAAAAAGCAAAAAAAAACAAACTTAGTCAAACACCAGATAACTTACCGGCTATGCTGTTCAAAAAACTAGCTATTAGCTTAGCGGATCCGTTATCGTATGTTTTTAATGTATCTTTTAAAACTCATAAGCTTCCGTTGAGTTGGTTAACAGCTATTGTTATTCCTATTTTTAAAAAGGGGTGTTCTAGCAATCCAAATAATTACCTGTCCATTTCTCTGACCTGTATAGCTTGTAAACTCATGGAAACTTGTATTTATAATACTATACTTGCCTTTTTAAAAAGTCATAATCTAATTACTGATGCACAACGTGGATTTTTACGTAGAAAGTCAACTTGTTCACAGCTATTAGAGTCATTTGCCGACTGGAATAAAGCACTTGAAACCGATAAATTAATTGATACAGTTTACATCGATTTTAGCAAAGCGTTTGATTCAGTGTCACACGCTAAATTACTGTCAAAACTTTGTGCTTATGGCATACAAGGAGATCTTTATCTTTGGATATCAGCTTTTTTACAAAATAGAAAACAAAAAGTAGTGATAAATCAAAGTTCTTCAAACTTTACAAAAGTTTGCTCCGGTGTTCCTCAAGGATCCGTCCTGGGACTCTTGTTATTTTTGATTTTTATTAACGATCTTCCTGCTGAAATTCCTAAAATTAGTTGCAAACTTTCTGCTGACGATGTTAAGCTGTATCAAATTCGCTCAAAGACAGAAAATAATTTTGAATTACAGAATTCTTTACACAAGCTTGTGAACTGGGCAAGTAAATGGCAACTTGAGATTGCTTTTCATAAGTGCTGCGTCGTTCATATGGGTTTCAATAATCCTCAAATGCAAGTTTTTATGGAAGGTAAACCTTTAGAAATTAGTGAAACGGCGCGTGATCTTGGAATTTCTGTATCAAAAACGCTTAAACCCACTGAACATTGCAATGCAATAGCTAAAAAAGCCTTCAAAATCATGAACATAATTTTTAAGTGTTTTAAATCAAGCAACCAAAAAGCCCTTCTAACAGCGTATAAATCGTTTATAAGGCCTATTCTCGAATACAATACCCCAGTATGGTCACCAAATATGTGTAAAGATATTGATATCATTGAAAATGTGCAAAGAAATTTTACAAGACGTTTATTTGCTAAATGTGGTTTTGACCGTTCTTGTGATTATTTAAAAAGACTGGAAATTTTGAATCTTAAATCGTTAGAAGAAAGAAGAATTTACTTTGATTTAAAACTATGTTATTCAATTTTAAACAATTTAACCGATTTATCATTTAATACCTTTTTTAAATGGGGAACTTATGTAGGCAAAAATGATCAAACAAAAAATTATTGGTATTTATGGCTAAAAACAATATCTATTATCACTCATTTCCTCTTAGAGTTTCAAGGTATTGGAATATACTTCATCAATCAATAGTTAGCGCTAAAACGCTCAAAGATTTTTCAAACAAATTAAAACATATTAGTTTTATTAACCGTTTTACAAAGTTTGACAGGCGTATTTAGAAGCCTTATGGCTTTGTGCCTTCCTTCCCTTTTTTTATAAACATATTTTTTTAGCTTTCAAAGGACTCAAATTATTTTTTTTCTCTTCTTTTATTTAACGACTAATATTATACTTATAACGTGTTTTTATTTTATTTTATTACTGTGAAATGCATTCTATAGTATTTGTTCTAGTATTTTATATTTATCTAAATAATTTTGCTTCCTTTGATAACAAAAGTATGTTTAAATAAAGGTTAAAGGTTAAGGCTAAGGACTTTAACCCCAAATTTCTATTGTGTGCAGATCGAGCTTCAATAAAACTTTATTCCGACGTTTCGAAGCAACTAGGTATCTGACTTAATTTCGGCCACCAATTTAGGGTGTTAGAAAATTGACTTCTTTTTAAAACACAAAAGAAGTAGCACAAAAGTATCTGGATGAATGTTAAATAAAGTATTTTTGCAAAAGTTTTTTATTTAAGTTATTCGCTATTATCAACATTTTCATGCAAAAAGTTAATTTTTTGTAATTTTCTAGATTTTTGCTTTGTGTTTAAACTGCATCAAATTTAGAACGAAACACTATATAACTTTAAAATAAATTCTATTAAATTCTCAAAACTGTTAATTTTCATGTTTTGATATTTCTTCAAAATCACTTTGCAATGCGTTTAACTAATTGCGCTTTTTAAGATTCCGTTAATTTCGGCCACCTTAAAATTCACGTAAAAGAACCGGTTTAACACGATTTGCACCATCATTTGTATGGGTCGGGTTACATAACAAATAATTCACTAGGTTATATTAAATTATGAATAGACCGGAAGGAATTTTTAAAAAATAATATAGAAACACATTAAAAAAGTCAGATTATTTTCTTGGCGAAGGAATGCATTTATATGGTGAATATAGTAAATATCAATGTCAATAGGGTTTCCCCACCCAACACACCACTTACCACGATATAGAGTAGCAATGCTTCAAAAAGTTGTGAAAGTAAATTAAAACACAGTAAAAATGTCAGGTTATTTTCTTTGGCGGACGGATGCATTCATAAGAATTACGTAATAAAAATCTGTGCGGGTTGGAGTAATCCAACTCCCAATTGGCAATTTGAACTGTCAATAAACCGATATAGAAATTTCTCAAAGATTATTGAAATGCAGTAAAAAAAACTCAAGTTATTTTCTTGGCGGAGGAATGCAGTCAGAAATTTTACATCAAAAATAGGCAAGGGTTGGTGTGGAATTATACCACTCAACAACCTTTTTAACGTCTTGTTTACCTTTAAAATTGATAATTTTGAGTTTTCTAATCGATTTTTTTTGTTTTTGGCTTTTGTTTTTGTTTTTTTAAAACCTAAAAGTTTGCCAAAATTAAGGCGGATTTTGTTTTTTTGTTATTTTTAGGTTGAAATTATAAAAAAATGCAATAGAGTGGAATAAAATTTTTACCAGACTTTCTTTAAAGTTGGCTGGCTGTATTAAAAGCCATTTTATGTTGAAATGTTCTTTCGCACCAAAAAAATTCAACAAAAAACACGTGTTATTAAAACTTGTCTTTTTTAAGGTTTTGACAAAATTATTTAAAGTCTTGATAACAGCCATAAACGTTTGTAAACGGGAAAAATTAAGTTATATGTACCAAGAACAATATCTAAGGATAAATTTGCAACCTTTAAAAATATTTATCGTTCGTTTTGGCAATAGTGATATAATGTAGCCAGTTTTTTCTAGGTGGCCGAAGTTAATGGCACGCTCCTTAACTTCAGCCACTATTACAAAAAAGTTTAAACCTCCACTGATTTTTAAGTGTAACAGAAATTTTGAAATTTTGCAATAGAATAACAAAAATAGCTGTCGTTTGATTTTTAGACCAAATCTTGGCTGGATTGGAAGAGCCACAAAAAAATTATCCAAAAAAAATAAAAAAAGGTGGCCGAAATTAAGTTAATTACCTTACATGGTTCTTTTTCACATGCTTTAAAATAATATAACAATTATAACAATTAAAAATATTGTCAAAAAACTTTGAGATATACATAAATAGTTAAATAAAACAGTAAAGGTCAAAAAATCAATTAAAAAAACGGTGCATAAAATTAGCGGTAATAAAACAAGTAAATCACACAGAAGTAAAACATAAGATGAAAAAACGAAATTTTCATAATTGTGAGGAAAAAACACTCTTGCAATCAGCTGTTTTGTGAAGAATAAAAATTTGCTCGAGAATATTAATTAAAAATGAAGTTGTTTTCGTAAGTGTTTTTTGCAGCTAACTATAGCATATGGTGGATTTCGGATTTTGCTGTATTTAAACAACGTGATTTTGAGTTTAAATTAATAAATAGAGCTGTTTTTTGTTAGTGATTCGTCGGAAAAACGTTTTTTGGTTATTGTAGAGGCTTTATCAAGTATTTTTATATTTATATTATGTTATTTTTCAATGGCATGTTGTTTTAGTGTAGAATTCAAATCTTTTTAATTTTCTTTTATGCGAGAATCTAATTTTTTTATTGTTTGGCCGATATATAAATTATCACAATCTATGCATGAAATACAGTAGACATACCCTTGGGTTCAGGTTTTGCTTTATTGGGGGTGGTTGTTGCCCATGATTAGTTGGTGAAGGGGTTAGATTTTTTAAAAGTACTTCTATGTCATATTTTCTAAGATTTTTTCTGAGTTTTGGTGTGATTGTTAAAATGTATGGTATTTTTTGGTAGAAGGGTTCAATAAGTTTACGTTCCCTAAACGTATAACTGGGCCTTAAGAAAACATTAATGAAATCCAAACTTGATTTCAAAATTAAACGCTTCTAAGTACAATGGCACATTTGCCAAACGGTTAAATCGCAATTTAAGGAATTACAATTTGAATTTGAATCGCCCGTCCATTTTAATCTTTTCCCATTCGAAAAGCTTCCTGGATGGCAGCCGGATTAGCCCTGGATTTGCAAAGCACGCTTGTAAAAAGCGACGCCTGTTCAATGTCAGAAACGTCCTCTTTTTCAGGCAGGCCTTTGACAACCAAAAATTTTTTATTTTTCTTCTTTTCCATCTCTTCTTGAATGATAGGGCGGAATATTTCCGCCAATTGCTCCTTAGACGGTAGGACATCCTGCTGCCGGTGGCTACGGTTTTGCGCCCAACGTTGTCGCTGAACTGTAGTGAACTCCGCGTTCAATTTTTCAGTAGAATCGCTAAAGTCGGCGTCTGACACGTCGGAGTTACTTTTACGCATTTTCAAGGCATCCATGTCAGCTTTAAGTTGAGCAACCTCATTCCGTAGACTTGTAAGGCTGTCGACACATTCATGGCAAGGAAAAGCGCATGGTAAAGATTTAAAAGCATCCGCCAGGATTCCAGTGCAGTTCACGTGATATGGGTTTGAGCAGATTGTACACGTTTATGGGATACAATATGGGTTTTACCCCCAGTTTTGCCCCCAGTTTGCCTCCAGTTATGCCCCCAGGTTTAAAATTAAAAAAACACCTTTTAAAATGATTTATTTCGTTAAAGCTGTGTACCAAAAAACTACAAAAATGATCTGCAGTATTTCCTTTTATTTCTTAATACTAATCAAATGATTTTTAAAAAGGTTATTTTTCTTGCGTAAAACATAAATTATTTCCGCATAGGTGACAGCAAAAGATTTACATTTGTACACCAGCGTTCATTCAGTGCTCACTGGAACCCCTGTTGTATAAATATTTATATAGCATGAAAGAACTTGAACGATTACACCGGCGTCCATTTGGTGCTCAATGGAACCTCATTGCTATAAATGTTGATAAAGCGCGAAAGAAAAAAAGGACCTATCTACCCCAAAAACGATAATAAAAACCACCCAATCAAAGGAACCCAGGAATTTAATTGGCCAATTTAAACTGTAATCCAAATCTAGGAGAATTTTAGCATACTGGGAATTTTAAAGTTTCATATTAATGTAATATATATTTAGCTTATTAAGCTTAGATAGCTGGGACCTGCGCACTTTAAGCTCTCATCTAATAGGTTAAAGCATTATATGTAAAGTAGCTTTTTATTTCCACAAAGCTGAATATCCAAATTCACAAGTGAACTACAGATTCCCCAAAATAACCTGTCTTACTTACCGCAAATAGGTCAAAGCTTCTCCAAAAATATGGTGGGCTATATTTTTTTTACCTTTTTGGGTTGCAAAAGACGCGAACCAAAACTATATGCTAGAAATGAAACATTAACTTTCTGGGTTAAAAAACCCAGAAAAACGGCAAATATTTATGTTTAATTAAACACAAATGAATTCACCGGCGGAAATTTAGGGCCAACCTGTCTTACGCATCGCAAAATAAGTCAGAGCTCTTTTAACAATATGGTGGGCTTGGTTTATTCGGAAACTTTAATGGGTTAGGTATAAATTTAACCAGTACACGCGAACTAAAACTGTAAGGACTATTTTATTGTATAAATAAGTTTTAGAAAATTTTTGTTTGCAAAAAAAAATTAAAATAATATATCACATTACTTTTTAAGTATTCATAAATATAGTTAAAAAATTATACAGAGAACTTTGGAGCTCCAGGCGTTGCTCCTAAGCTCCTGACAGTGGTGCTCTGCTCCGCCCCAAAAGTCAATAATATAAACTCATAATGTCTTTATTCTTCAATTTCATACTCTGGACATTTTAAGCGGACGGAGTCCTGGAGCTCTGCTCTTTAAATGAGTTATTATGTTTTAAATTATTTTATACGCATTTTAGGACTATTTCTAAAGTTTTGAAAAAAACTTAACTTAAAACAATTCACAAAATAATATAGGGCATTACTCTTATTTATTATCGAAATTAGCACAAAAATATGGTGGAGCTTCAGAGCTGCGGCGGATGCTTTAGAACTACAAAAAGTAAGGTTTTTAATACAAAAGTAAGGTTTCCAACCATTTAGTGTGACTCAGAAAAAATCTCGAAAGTCTTCATTTAAAAATTTATGGCAGGGCGATCAGTTGGAGGTTATATTTGAAAATTTTTTAAACTAGTTAGATCTTTTTTAAATTTGAATATCAACTTTATAATAATCATTTCATATTGTTTTTAAACTAGGAAAACTCTAGCAAAGGTCCATGTAATTTGCATAAGGAACGCCTCCACGTTATACAAGTGTCTCACAACAAAAGCTTTTCTTAACCAAATCCTATATGTAAAATTGAATTTATTAAAATTAAGCATTTTAAGAATAATTTGTTTTGGGACGTCTCTTACGTTATTTGAGTCGTTTGATATTAATCATTTATAATGTAACTTGGGTTCTTTTTGTATGTATTTGATTCATTTGTTTATAATGACATTTTAGTTTGTTTTTTTTTACTTGCACGTATAGTTGTCGTAATTAATGACCTGTGCATTTTACTAATAAATAAATAAAATAAAATAAATACAATAAAACTAATATAAAAAATACTAAACAACACGATGATTTTTAGACTATGTAAGGTTAACACTATATATTATTTATTTATAAGGGGATGAGCTCCTCAACTCTCTTTTATTTAATGCCCTTGGGCATGATTGTTTTTTTATATTTTAGAGTTTATTTGCAATGAATAATAGCATGGTAACAAATATCAACTCGAGTTGTATCCATAGATGGGCAGCCTCCTGGGTTTTGGGGGGGGTATACCCGACTCCCGAAATTTGGGGGTGGGTGTCCCAAAACAATTTTTGGGGTATACCTCAAATACTTTATTTTTAGCGTTTTTAGTACTGGGACCCCCCTCCCCAAATTTTAGAAGGTGGGTGTCCAGGGTACCCCCAAATTTAAATGGAGGTGTCGGCTATAATCTGGATTTTTGAGGTTATAACCCACCCAACTCCCCCCTGCCCGCCTATGGTTGTATCACTACAGTAACTTATACGATAAAAACTAATGTGAAAAAATCTAACATCACCATATGATTATTTGACCATGTAATTCATGATAGTCACCTTTGCTAACCATTTTAAAAGATATTTTATTCCAATTAATTGTTCAGTTGCCGATTTGTTTAATTATTTTAATTGTTAAATAGTTAATTGGTTAACAATTAATTGTTAATTAATTAATTGTCATTAATTGTTTTAATCCAACTTGTCGTCGCTGTTTTGTCAGTCCTATGAAGCGACAGATATTTTAAAATTTTAATGTGTTTTTTTATCCTACAAATAAAACAATACTAAATATTATTTCTTGATATTATTCGCTCTCGCGACTATAGCCGTTCACCAAACTGGGAACTTCTTTACTACGTATTGGAACCGAATTCAGTAGGGTAACTGACTTGAATTCGGCCGTGGCCGAAATTAAGGCTCGCCGAATTTAAGACAGTTAGGGTAACTGACTTAATTTCGGCCAAGCCTTAATTTCGGCCACCAATTTAGGGTGTTAGAAAATTGGCTTATTTTTAAAACACGAAAGAACTAGCACAAAAGTAACTGGATTAATGTTGAATAAAGTGTTTTTGCAAAAGCTTTGTATTTTTGTTATTCTACATTATCAACATTTTTATACAAAAAGTGAATTTTTTGTGATTTTCCTAATTTTTGCTTTGTGTTTAAACTGCATCAAATTTAGAACAAAGCAATATATAACCTTAAAATATCTTCTATTTAAGGCTCAAAGTTGTTAATTTTCATGTTTTGATGTTTTCTTCAAAATCATTTTGCAATGCGTTTAACTAACTGCGAATTTTAAGATTCCGTTAATTTCGGCCACCTGAAAATTTAGGTGAAAGAACCTGCCGTTTTTTGCTATTTTTAAATATCATTGTACTACCGTATTTATTAAGAATTTTTTTGCTCGTTTGACTTTGTTTTGACGTTTTTTAAGCCAAAAATAAAAATTGAACAAAAAATACAAATTATTAAAACTTGTTTTTTTAAGGTTTTGACATAATTATTTAAAGTCTTGCTAATAACTATTAAAGTTTGCAAACGGGAAAAATTAAGTTATATTTACCAAGAACAATACCTAAGGGTAAATTTTCAACCTTTAGAAATTTTTATTGTTCGTTTAAGCAATAGTTATGGCCAGTTTTTTGTAGGTGGCCGAAATAAATGGCACGCGCCTTAACTTCGGCCACTTTAAAAAAAAAGTTTAAACCTTCACTGATTTTTAACTGTAACAGAAATATTCAAATTTTGCACTGGAATAACAAATATAGCTATTGTTTGATTTTTAGGCCAAATTTTGGCTTGATTGAAAAATCCAGAAAAAGCTTATTCAAAAAAATAAAAAAAGGTGGCCGAAATTAAGTCAGTTACCCTACCCTAAGTTTTAAATTTGTGATTTATTGATTGAAATCGCCGTGTCTTTAAATCGGCTAATCTTTTGACTTGTAATATCGTAACCGTGCTCCGTATTTGTAGCTAAAGCGGAGAGTATTTTTCCAACCACCGGTGCGAGTTTGAACCCGTGTCCTAAAATACGCGAAAACTATTCAGCACTCGGATAAATATATACACGCAGGTCAGGTCCCGCAACGAAATAATATTTAACGGCGGATAAAAAAATAAATTAAAGCTTCACTGCGGCCGCTACTATGTATAATAAGAGCAGGGTGCCTCGTTTGGGAAGGCGGGTTTTTATTCGCCTCTCACATGCTGTCATAGAAATTTTTTCTCTCTTTTAAACCATAAGTACTCAGCCTTTCGAGTGCTTTACCTGGGGCACTCCGTATTTTCCTAACAAGGGCACACACGTCCTAATAAGGCTTGCCCTAGTGACGGCAGTAAATGTGTCAAAGCAATATAATATTGTGTTTTATTTTTACGGAGAGAGTAAGTGAAGAGTTGTTGTTAAAAAAACTTCAAAGAATAGAAAATTAAAAAAAAGCTTAAAATAAAAATTACCACTAAATCCGGCTCCAATAATCACATTAGGGTATTTAGGGTGCACATCCAGAAAAAAGTTTAGGTCCGGTGTATTCTAAAAAAAAACAAAAATTTATTGCTCTTCGCAACTGTATACTAAAGATAACCTCTACCATATACTAAATAAATAAAATTTATCAGTCCCAAAATAATATAAAGTAAAAATCACTACGTAAATCAAAACATAGAAAAATCCCTATAAAAATCAACCTAAAAAATCAATACGTACAAACAAAGAAAAACTAATTGAACTAAAGATAAATTCTATCAGGGTGAAAATATATGAGTGGTAAAGTAGTAACCACTCGTTTTTTGAGAAAATATCACGTGCACAAACAAACACATGACGCAACTAAATAATAATTGGTTACATAACCCTGAAAACTTTTTTTTAAATTTTTCTCGCTCATGGGTTTATTGTTTACTTCTTCCTGGCGGAGAAAGGTTAGGCCCTTAATTTCAGCCTGGAAGACTTTAGCTTTAGTAATTTTAAAGCCGCATAGACAATATAAAATTACAACTCATAATGCAGCAGTGTTGGGTATAATCAGATCTGTTATTCATACAAAACATTTAAGAAAAATAATATTGAAACATAATAAAATTTTAAAATCGTGCATTATACACATAAATATATTTTGGTTCCTGCAATTTATCGCTAAAAAATGTATAATTTAAAACCTTTTTGCAGAAATCAAATTGGGAAGAGATGTACGTTTAATTAAAAAATTTATTAATTATTATTCAGTTAATTCTATGGCACATTTTTTGAATTATATTTTACCCTTTCTTATGTTTTTTGTTCAAAAATTGTTTCATGTAAGAAGTTGTTGCGTATTTTTGGTGTCCGTTTGAAACCTGTCTTTTTTTACTAATATCAATTTACAAAATCTTTTTAGAGACTTTTCTGTATATTAGAATTCCAGCCGTAATCCTTTACAAAAACAGTTAGTGTTAACGCTAGTTTTGAATATAAATATAAATTCTAAAATCTTACTTTATTTACAAGTCGTTTTTGATTTAACCTCTTTTAATGTTTTAAGAAAAAAATTATAACTTAACAATTTAATATGCTATTTATTTTTCAAAACTTACGGTGTAAATGCAAGTTTCCAGAATGGAAGGCCGGTCGTGCACATCTTTAAAATGCTTTCTAATAAAATTCGCACAGGCTTCCACTTCTTTTTGGTTCGAAACTTCGTCCCGGTTATCTGGATGCGCCATAGGTCCGTCGTGGCAACAAAACTAAACAGTAAAACTAGCATTAAAAACGTCTAAAGAATAAAGCAGAAAAAAGGATTGATTTCTTTCTGTATGTTTAAACAGAAAAGAAGATGTAAACCAACTACATATAGGATATTAGCAATTTGGCTTTGGTTTGTGCACCTGCCCACTGAATAAAGCAGTTCCATAATGATTTGTTCATACGGTAACCCAATTAAAACAAAGTTATAGGTATTTTATTGTCCATTGCAATGGCAATTGAAAAAATCATATACCCAACAAACTTTGACAATTGCGAAATTGCTGCTTTTTAAATTAGAAGGTTTTCAAATTAGCATCTAGTTTGTGCACTGTCATCTGAATAAAAAAGTTATACCATAACGATTTGTTTATACGGTGAGCCAATTACAACAAAATTATAGTATTTTATTGTCGGATGCAATGGCAATTAAAAAAATCATGCTCTCAACAATCTTTGACAATTGCGAAATTGCCGATTTTTAAATTAGAAGGTTTTCACATTAGCCTGTTGTTTGTGCACCTTCCCACTGAATAAAAAGGTTATACTATTATGATTTTTTATAGTGTGAGCCAATTACAACAAAATTATAGTATTTTATTGTCGGATGCAATGGCAATTGAAAAAATCATACTCCCAACGATCTTTGACAATTGCGAAATTGCCGCTTTTTTAATTTAGAAGGTCTTCTCATTGGCATCTATAGTTTGTGCACCTCCTAACTGAATAAAAAAGTTATTCCACAATGATTAGATTATACGGTAAGCCAATTACAACAAAATTATAGTATTTTATTGTCGGATGCAATGGCAATTAAAAAATCATGCTCTCAACAATCTTTGACATTTGCAAAATCGCCGCTTTTTAAATTAGAAGGTTTTCACATTAGCTTCTTGTTTGTGCACCTGCCCACTGAATAAAAATTTATACTATAATGATTTCTTATAGTGTGAGTCAATTACAACAAAATTATAGTATTTTATTGTCGGATGCAATGAAAATTGAAAAAATCCTACTCCCAACAATCTTTGACAATTGCAAAATTGCCGCTTGTTTAATTTAGAAGGTCTTCACATTGGCATCTATAGTTTGTGCACCTACCCACTGAATAAAAACGTTATACCATGATTTGTTTATACAATGAGCCAATTACAACAAAATTATAGTATACTATTGTTGGATGCAATGGCAATTGAAAAAATCATACTCCCAAAAATTTGTGACAAATGTGAAATTATCTCTTTTCAAATTAGGAGGTTTTTAATTTAGCATCTAGTTTCTACACCTGCCAACTCAATAGAAAAGTTATACCATAATAATTTGTTTACATGGTGAGCCAATTACAACAAAATTATAGTATTTTATTGTCGGGTGCAATGTCAATTGAAAAAATCATGCTCCCAACAATCTTTGACAATTGCGAAATGGCAGCTTTTAAAATTAGAAGGTTTTCACATTAGCATCTAGTTTGTGTACCTGACCACTGAATAAAAAAGTTATACTATAATGATTTTTTATAGTGTGAGCCAATTACAACAAAATTATAGTATTTTATTGTCGGATGCAATGGCAATTGAAAAAATCATACTCCCAACAATCTTTGACAATTGCGAAATAGCCGCTTTTTTATTTTAGAAGGTCTTCACATTGGCATCTATAGTTTGTGCACCTGCCCACTGACAAAAAAATTTATTCCACAATGATTAGTTTATACTGTGAGCCAATTACAACTATTATTACAACTTTATACTGTGAACCAATAACAAAATTATAGTATTTTATTCTCGGATGCAATGGCAATTGAAAAAATTATACTCCCAAAAATCTATGACAATTGCGAAATGGCAGATTTGAAATTAGAAGGTTTTCACATTAGCATCTAGTTTATGTACCTGCCCACTGAATAAAAAAGTTATACCATAATAATTTGTTTATACGGTAAGGCAATTACAACTAAATTATGGTATTTTATTGCCGGATGCAATGGCAATTAAAAAATCATACTCCCAAATAGTGATAAAAGTAGTACTAGGACTAGTTAGTGTTAATTAGTACTAGGCTAGATAAGCAAACTAGTACTAGACTGGGAATAGATAATTTTGATTTACGCCGGACTAGACTAGACTAGATAATTTTCCTGGACTAGATAACTAACTAGTCTAGTTCAAATAATATGCAAATTTTAGACATAAATCACAAATTTACATAATTGATTAAGCTTGTATTATTGTCTTGCCAAACCTATGCTGCAACCAACTAAATTATATTTTTGTCTTTTCTCAAAGGATTGATAACTGTGATAAAACTTTTAAAGTATACAAACTGGTCACGAAAAACTTAGAGGGTTATGCATGGTTTTAATAGTTTTTTTTTTTAATTTTTAGTGTGTAGCGTAACCTGATACTTTTAGTGTGTAGCTTGGAATCTTGACTATTAGACAAAGTTGTAAACATAGCCTTGTTAATTAATGATTTTTTTAGATTTTCATGCTTGTTTGATTACTTATTAAGCAATGCATGAGAACATTACTAGAACATTTTTTTGCTAAATCAAAAGACCGTACTCTCTTGATGACTGAAAATACCTTCTTATTTTAAGCTTGGTTAGTAAGGTAGGGTGGGGTACGAACGTAGCTGGCGTACAATTGATAAATCAAATAATCACTATTTTAGCTTTAATAATATTAGTAAAATAATATTAAAATTCTATTATTTTAAAAGTTATGAAACAACTTTTCACTTTGCATTTATATTCATTTTTGGCTTGAAAATGCGATTCAGAGTAAACATTTTTGTCTTTGACTTTGAGGATTTTTTTAAAAACCTTATTGCTACCTCTAATTGCACACAAAATTTTTTCGTCAAAAAATTTTTAGTGGTTCAGGAGGTTTGACCCTTTAAAAACATTTTTTAGGTGATCTTTTACTTGAAAGATTGTTTAATGAGTATAAAAATTTAAATTACAAATAATACACTTAAAGAACACGGAAACTTTTTATTTTCATTTGACACTGTAATGGACGAAAGGGGACAAGCCGGTTTTGTGATCCCTTTGTTCGCTACACTATGACACTTCTTTTCCTTGTTTTGAAAGAACAGGGGTTTTTCCGGATTGTAATAGCTCAGTTTAAAAATGTGAAAAGCGCACGTAAATTGTGATAATTATTTTATTCTAAATGAGTCCTAAATGAGTGGGGGAAATACACGACACTCCCCTTTGACCTTGAGGTCAAGTCGGGTTACGGTAGGGTGGTTTACTGGAAGGTTTCCTCCAGTACACAAAAAGTCTGATTGGTTGCCGAAACGCAAACTAATCAACTTATAGAATTGAAGCTGCTATGAGGGGTACTTAGTTGAGCTGAATATTGAATTAATTTGAAACATTAAATGTATAAGTGCAAAAAGTTAAGAATAATTTAACAAAGCCAATGAGGACCTTGGCTTGTACAAAATTTTCTACGTTGGGATTACGTAGAGGTGACTAATGAGAGGTTGAGAAGGGTGTCCCTAGAGGATTTGAAATGAAACGGGAACGTGTTGGGAGTGCAGAAAAGATTGGGCTGATTGGTCCGGCCCATTCAAAAAGTTACTAAGAGATTTCTTCTTAGCTGATTTCTGGGGAATCCAAAATGAAACGATTAACTGCTTTCTGGAAATTTCTTAAGGTTGCAGTGAAACATTACCGTGTCAGGTGTAAAAGAAAGCTAGAGCTGAAGAGTCAGCTCTGACAAAAAGTTAGGCGGTAAAAACACTCCACAATCTGGAACAACTGTCTAGAAGATGGGTCCATGAGGTTTGATTCCTTTGTCCTTTTTGAGGGCAGTCTGAAACCTCATGTTGTTTCTACTCGTTCAGTTACGTATTGCTGGAAAGAAACTGGTATAATAATAATATTTTTTAAAAAGTTTAAGCTTTTATAAAAAGCTTTTGTAATTAATAATTGGCTGCCCAGGTCTTTTTGATGACCGCATCTAATTTAAATATTAAAATTGCGAGAGAAAAAAAAACATTTGATTTTTGTTAAATTTAATAAAATAATTGAATATACAGAAAAACGTCGTAAAAACTGGATAAAAAACGTCATGAAAGAAAAAACCCCACAAAATCGTACGCTCCATTTCGCAAATATTTCAATTCCAAAAAAATCTTATTGGCTGTTGATTAATTACAAAAAAACAAACGATACTTTTTATAAGTTTTTTATTATTCTAATGGTTTGGTAGTATTAACTGCGTTGAAAATTGGAATTTTTTTCTTCAAAAAATACATTTAAAATTTGCTATTCAAAATTCTACAAAAATATGTTTGTAAAATTTATTGTTTAAGGTAGAACACTACAGTTCCAAAAATTTCTTTGATTTTTTCAAAAACAACCACTCGTGGGTTTTCGGGGGTCCTGATTACGAATCCGAACTTCGTTTTTTGATTTGACCCCCGAGGGGGCGCTAGGGGGGGTTGCGACCTCCCCTAGGAGGGACACTCTGACTCTACCCCGGTTTTACTTCAAAACCACCTTAAAGTACGTACTCTGGGTTGAATACAGTATTGAATAATGTACATTTTTTTAATTAAAAAGTTAAAAAAATTAAAAAAAAAGTTAAAATTAAAAAAAAAAGTTTTTTTTGGTGTTAAAAATAACTCCCAGGGGGTTTCGAACCTAGACCTTCTGTATGCTGAGTCTTACGCTAAAACCACTCGGCTACTGCTCGTTTTAGATACCTTGGCTAAAAAGTACTTTTAAACGAATGTTTCAAAATGTATTTTCCCGACGTCAAATCAAATTCATCCGTTGCAAAATTATGAAAATTTGTTTACAGACCGATTTTAACAAAATATATATCAAAATGGAGAACTCAACGGGTTAAGAAATCACGTTGATTTTTATTTGAAAATCGTATAGAGATCTACTGAGAAATTAGGCTCCAAAACTTAATAAAACTTTCTCAAAAAACTTTTCAAAATGTCGGATTTTCTCGAGTTTTTTTCTATACGATTTTGCTGAAAACAACAGGAAAGTTTTATCTACTCGTTCTTCTAATTACATACAAAAAATTTTTAAAATCGACGTGCACAAAAAATTTTATATGTCATTTTGTGAAAAAAAACCTGCGACTTCAAGTCAGAGAATCCCCTTTGTGGACCATTGCCACAGCTTATTTTTAATTTTTATGTTTCATCAAAATATAAAAAATGATGTTCAGGACATAAGGATTAATACAGTATGTAGTTTTTAAAAATTGGTTACAGCTGTAATGAACAGTGACTGTACAAAGCTTGTGCGGTTTTAACTGTAGTGTTCCACCTTAAAAGAGTTTACTTTTTAGTGGTTAAAAAACATCTAACCCTTTGCAAAGACGAGATTCAATCGGAGGCCAGCAACTCCAAGGATATGCTGTTTTCGGATGAAACAGCAGCATTTGGGTCCGTAGGATCATTAGCAGAATTGTGGCCGCTAGATAATCAATCCCTTCCCAAAAAAAGAGTCACTTGCAAGTTAGAGCTCACGGCCTGCTCCATATGCAAATTTCGAATCCTATGGAACGCTGAAATACTGACGAGTTTATCTAAAGCTGTTGAGCAGAGCGATTTATTGACTCCAAGCGAGCAAGAACAAAGAAAACAGAAAGTAGAACCCTCAAATCAAGTCACTGCTACAGCTATGGGTTGGAATCTAGCAAGCAAAACTTGTGGTGATATGCCTAAGTAAAAATTAGTGTTACGTTATTTTTTGAGAACTATAATAAATGACTGCTAATTCTTTAAAGCTCATACTTTTAAGAAATTAAAATAAAATGACGAATTGATAGGAAAACGTCATCAAAGTTTTTACTATAACTTTTGAGTCGATTAAATATTAAAAAAAATTGTAAAACACGGATAAAATGTAGGTATTATTGTTATTTTAAAAGTGAAATTAGTTATATTTCGTATAAGCATAGGTGGGCAGCCTCTCGCTTTTTTTTTGGGGGGGGGTATAGCTGACTCCCGAAATTTGAGGAGGGGGGTTTCCCAAAAATTTTTTTGTGGTATACCTCAAATACCACATTTTTAGCGTACTTGGACCCCCCAAATTTTAGGGCGGGTGTCCGGGGTACCCTAAATTTTAGGGGGGTGAGGTGGAGGGTGAAATTTTTTCGCCCCTCCTGGCTTGTCTTAGCGCCTGCCCTTTGCATAATCTGCATAGGGAAGATAAGTTTTAGGTAATGCAACAACAACAATCGGCAGTAATCGGGATTTTTTGGGGGTATCACCCCAACCCTCCCCCCTCTGCCCACCCATAAGTATAAGGAAAAAGAACGTTAAAATTTTTTGTTTTAAACGACAAGAGAATGAAAAAGAACATTTTTTACCAGGAGGGTTTTCGAACTTTACTTTTGCTATTGTTTTTGAGTTGAGTACTTAACTTACACCTGGTACTGCTACTTGTGCTGGTGGTAGTACTTACGCATATATATAGTAATATCAATCATAGGTGAGCACGGTCGGGGAAGCTAGGGGGGGTGGTTACCCGGGGTAAATTGAATTTTGAATTCTAGGAGGAGGGTCCCAGGGGGGTCCGGACCCCCTAGCTTTTTAGGGGGGGTCGACCCGGGGTGCGAAATTTTGAAATCTAGAAGGGGGTCAGGTGGGGTCCGGTGTCCAAAGCAAAACAGTTTTAAACCATAATAACTTTAATAATTGTTCTTTGTATAGGATAATACTACATTTTATTGAATAAAAAGCCATATTCATGTATAAAAAGGGTGTAAAAGCATGAATATGTGATGAAAATTTACGTTTTTGGAAGAAAATTTAGTATAAAAAAGGTACCTAAAATTTTCCTGAGGGGGGAGGAGGGGAGGGGGTCAGATTTCAAAATCTAGAGGGGGGTCAGGGGTAAAAAATTCGGAAATTTGCGGGGAGAAGGGGGCTAGATTTTCGTCTAGGGGGGGGTCCGAAAATTTCGAGGCTAGTGAGTGGGGGGGTGGACTCCACCCTGCCCCCCCCCGTTCTCACCTATGATATCAATCAACACAAATGCTACGATACGAGGTAATAGATTTGTAACTAAAATGAAAACTCAACTCGCCTGTATTAGTGTTTGCGTTTGAATTCACAATATTTTATTCGCACGTTTATTTATTAATTTAATGCTTACAGCTCTTGTGCAGAAATCTTATTTGAAGAAGGACACGAAGATCCAGAATTAGCCTTAAACGGAAAGAAGGTGCCTCTCATAAGCTTTAACCCCATTCTCCATTTGGAACAAGAAAATTTTACATCGACAGCTTTTAAACTGACTATTCGCTTTAAATATGTGCCAGCAGGTCCATTTCAAGAACTATTTTTCTCCAAATGGTTTCCTCTTCGTCTGGAAGTTATTGGTAAAATTTTAAGATTATAACAATCGGCATTTAATAATTATGGACATATAATTCTTTACTCGACAACTGGGTGCACGTGCACGATGAACTAACTAACTAAGTTACAGATTCTTTTGATTCCATGGTTTTTATATTAATTTTAAAACCACAACAAAATCTACTGAAGTTGTGGCCATAAGTAAGAAAGGAGGGATTGGATAAGGTACGCCTCTAGCCTAACCTCAATTTGTTTGTTTACACCACAGTTACGACGATTTTTACTAAAAGTTAGATATCAACTTAGATATTAATTTTTATCTGACAAAAGTATAGTGCGATCAAAAGCTCCGATTATGATGTATCTAACGGTAAAAGTTTCATTGTTTACCGAATGTTCTATTTCGAGATATAGTTTGATGAATTTAAAGCTCAAAAACAGTATTTGGCCATTTAAAAAATTTGATTAGCTCAGTTTTTCCTGCAATTTTATAAAAAGTTAACGAAAAATAGGGGGCAACTTTTAGATGTGGTTTAGAGTAAAACGTAATTCAAAATTTTAAGAAAATTAAAAAATCCATGTTTTTAAAAGAAAAATCAAATAAAAAAATTCGGGAATTAGTTTTTTAAACAAATACAATTCAAAGTATTGATTAGACTTGTGTCTAACTATTTCCAAAGTTTCATTAAAATCTGAGCTAATCAAATTTTTTAGTTTTCATTTAAATTTTTTTGATTTCACGCCGAGAAACTACATTTCGACACGTGTGTTTAAAAGTATTTTTTACGAGAAAAATATCAGATGGACCAGTAGCCGAGTGGTTAACGTGTCAGACTCGGACCCGTAGGTTCGAGGCTCTCGCAGGCATTATTTTTAACGTCGAAAAAAAATTTTTTTCAATTTTTAACTTTTTAATTGAAAAAGTGTTCTTTATTCAAGATACGCTAAATTAAAAATGAAAAAAATAAAATATTTTTGGTAATGAAGTTTATCATAATTTAATGTATTTTTAACATGTATTTTATTGGTGTCATATAATAATTCTGGACGATAACAATTTTTAAAAAAAAATGAATGTCAAAAATTGAATGAGCAGGTCAAATTACGTTAGTAAAAATTAAATTAGAAAAGATCTGCCGTCAAAATCTAAGGTGTTCTATCTTAAGTGCTTTGATTAAGAAATTTTCTAACCAGCAGGATATGCCTCATGCTTGACCTGCCACTTCCGATGGGTGACTACAATCCGCCTTCCAGTCCCATTGTAAGTACCTATTCCAACGTTAATGCTCCTTCACCATTATTTAAGTAGTTTTTCTTCTATATTTTCCTGTACTTCGATAACCCATTTACTTCCGAAGCAATTAATGGTTTTTTAAAACAATTTTATAGCCGGGCCAGTCTGTTCACAGCTTTAGCAAAATAGAATTTCTAAGGATTTCGTAGAAAATTAAATTTAAATAAATAAATATATTAAAGGTATTTAATATAAAATTCCTAAATTGTTTCAGATAACACTGTGATAAAACGAGGCCGTCCGGCCACATCTGATCTCATTAGCCTTCAAAACTCTACGGGTACAATTGAAAGTCCCAGGTAATATTGAGCTCTAATTCTTATTATTAATTAATTGGGATAACTAACTTAAATTCGGCCAATTTTAATTTCGGTCACCGGCTGTTATTTTTGACATTCGCAAAGTTATGAAATGAACTGCGTGTATTTATGAATAGATGATGTGACAATCTATCTAGCCATACCCAGTTCATTTTTATAACTTTAGACATGGTAAAAATAAAAGCTTGACAATAAATAAATAGAATAGATGATGTGACAATCTATCTAGCCATACCCAGTTCATTTTTATAACTTTAGACATGGTAAAAATAAAAGCCCGAAATTAAGATTGACCAAATTTAACTCAGTTACCGTATGTATAAATTTATTTTGACTGGCGCCCTATTTTTTGAAAGGAATATTTCTAAAATAAAAATTTTGGGATTTTAGCGTAATTTTTTGATTTACACTCATAGGTGAGAAAAGGGGGGGCAGGGCTGGGACCCCTCTAGACGAAAATCCAGGGCCCTCCCCCCAAATTCCTGATTTTTTTACCCCTGACCCCCCTCTAGAATTTGAAATCTGAAAATTTTAGGTACTTTTTTTATAGTAAATTTTCTTCCAAAAACCTGAATTTTTAACACATTCATGTTTTTACACTTTTTTTTACACCAGAGTATCGCTTTTTATTCAATAAACAATTATTATCCTATTAAAAGAACAATTATTAAAGCTATTAACACCGTTCTCACCGTTATTTACACTAATTAAAACAATTAACTCGTTTTGTCGGATTTGGCTTTAATTGTCTTCATACACAGGATAAAATAAATGAACTATTAAGTGTTCAGGCGTTTTTTAAACCCAACGGCATTCTAGAAGCGACAGAGCGGTCGCAACAACCGCACGCAGCGCAGAAAAATTATAAAGAAAATTAAAAAAAACAATAACAGAAATACGCACGGTAATATCAGACCTGTGCACGGTCTGGAAATGTCCCTCCGTTTTATTGGAGGATTTGCCCCCTCCCCCGGCAAAAAACGAGAAAGTACCCTAAAATTATGACGCCATTTTTGACCTATGATGATGCATCATCGCAATTTTTTGCAGTTTTTAGCCTATTTCAATGTATTTTAAGCCATTTCAGACCTATTTTTACCTTATTTTCGCTTTTTTGTCCCTTTTTTCTCTTTTTCCCTTCTTTTTTTCTGCTTTTTTTCTCTTTTCTTTCTTTCCCCCTGCTTGCTTCCCCGTTTTATTGCCCCCCCTTTCAAAAAAGTTGCCCCCCCGTGCTCCCCCGTTTAATCCCGGGGGGGGACAGTGCACAGGTCTGTATTATTATTATTTTTTATTTTAACCATTTCAAGTGTTTGAAATGGATTTTAAATAAGCCACTACCATTAATCCAACAACATACAGTGTTTAAGAAATAACTCTTCCTGGTGGTATTCGACTTTTGTAAAAAAAGTTTTGTTTTGTTTAAATTTAAAAATTTTACTAGGCGCTTTCATTCTGTCTGCTAATGGTGGAAATAAGCTTAAAAACCAGTTTTGAACTGTATTATCTTTAATTTTTATAAATATTATTAAATTAAAGTTGCACAGTTTGCACAAAATGTATGTGTTTTGGACATTTGAGCACGGTTCATAAATCTGCTTATATTTTCATTATAAAATTAAAATTTAATCTAATTTTGATTGTGTAATTTAGATTTCCTTATGCTTATCCAAGCGGCGTTTGTATCAATTACACCCTAATCAATGAGGGAGGTGGACCTGTTCGTTTGGTTTTCAGTGATTTTCAAGTTCATTACATGTCCACAATTAAAGTAATTATTTACTTTTTCGATTGTTGAGTTGTTTTGAAAACTTTGATGTCACTGTGTCCAGGAATTGACAGAATGAGTGTTGGTTTTGGTCCACTGTGATGAAGACGTATCTTTTGGTGAAGACTTTTTTCCCCAGAATTCCTGATTATAGCCGACACCCCCCCCCCTCAAATTTAGGGGTACCCCGGACTCCCCTTCCCCTAAAATTTTCGGGGTCCTAGTACTAAAAACGCTAAAAATAGGGTATTGGAAGTATACCCCCAAAAAAATTTTTGGGACATCCCCCCGAATTTCGGGGGTCGGGTATACCCCCCCCCCAAAAAAAAAAATCCGGGAGGCTGCCCACTTATGCTGCTAACCATAGGTGGGCAGGGCGGGTTGGGGGGTTATACCTCCCAAAATTTCAGATTTTGCTGACAATCCCCCCCCCTAAATTTGGGGTACCCGGGGACACCCCCCCCCCCGCCGAATTCGCCTCCCGGGGAAAAATTTTTAGCGCTATAAAAGGACTAAAAAAATTTTTCCGCGCTTCGCGTGGAGAATTTATTACCTTGTTTATGTCATATACTTCTTTATTTTCCTATTATTCAATAAAAATAAGTTTATAAACCAAAGAAAAAATTTTTTACACACAATTTGATACCTTAAAATTTTCGATTTCCAAACCATTACAGCTGGAAAACGAGTACATTTACTTACAGCTAAGCAATGCAAAGTACCAGAAAATGTTTTTAAAATTACTTCTAACTTTTAAATTTTTACTATCACTATATAACAAATCTAAAGGGGGGTCCGGTCCAGCGTGGTCATATCAAGATTAAAAAACAAAGTAACACAAATTTGGAAGTGGAGACCAATTAAAACATAAAGAATGGGGTGGGTCTAGCGTGGTCATACCAAGATTACAAAACAAAGTAATACAAATTTGCAAGTGTAGACTATATAATTAATAGGACGCTGAGCGAAGCGCGAGAAAAATTTTTAAAAATGGTCGTTCTAGACCCCCCAAATTTTAAATTTTGGGAGAGAAAAATTTTTTTCTTTATATTTAATATTAATACAGAAACTTTCCTGATGCCTTCCAAAAGCAGATTAATAGTCAAAAAAAGTAAAATTTAAATTGACAATTTATCTTAGTTTTAGGTTACACATCGATTATCGCCATTCAGTAGTTAAGATACAATTTAATAAAACTACTATAAACACTATTATACTTTTTAATTAACGTTTTAAACACATGTTTTAATTGTGTAGGTATAAAAAAACCTTAAATTTCGTAATAAGTATCATCTGGAATTAAAATTTCTAGTGTATTTTAGCGCCTTAAATTAAAAATTTTCTCCCCCAGGGGCATTCTGCCCCCCGGACCCCCTGACAAGGGGCTCCGCCCCTTGACCCCGCTGGGGGGCTCTCGCCCCCCAGACACCCCTTCAGGGTTAGTATTGCCCCCTCAGACCGCCCCCCCCCCAAATAAAATCCTGGGCACGCCACTGAAACTCATTATTAAAAGAATTAAAAAATAAAATTTATAAGTTGCAATAAGGTCTTATTTTAATTTTACACAGTTTTAAAGCGTTTATAAGCTTGTTTTACGTTTTTTTACGCGTTTCAAGCCCATTTTAAGGCAGCGCGAAAATATTGGGTACACCCCCCTCAAAATTCGGGTCTTGCCGGATATCCCCCTAAAATTTGACCCCCCTCCTTATGCCCCCCCCCCCCCCGAAATCCGAGAGGCTGCCCACCTATGCTGCTAACATGGAGTTTTTATATACATCAAGATAATTTTAATACTTTTTTTAAAGATAACAGACTCGGATGGAACTGAAATAATTAACACTCACCAAGATCACGGACAGTATGGAGCGAGAGAAGGAAGGCCAGAACCTGTTCAGTCTTCCGGAAATAAACTCACGGTGATTCAAAATTTTATTAAAATTAAAAGTGTAGGGGATGTATAACATCACCCTTATAAAATAGAAGGAAAATTTACCCTTTTAGGTTTTGTAAATCTGCGCACTAAGGCTACAACGCTAAAAATAAAATTTACGCATCCGTTAAAATGGGTTGCTTAATTTAAAGTGAAAGGGGTGCTTTAATTTCGATTCGCACCTGATGCTAAGTGCATTATACTTGTTTATTTTATAGGTGTTATTGTTTGGAAGCCATTTTACCAAAGAAATAGGGTTTAGAGCTCGGTATTATTTTGTCGACGATCATTTTTGGCCTGAAAAACCAACTTCTAATAGTAAGATTTAATTTCTGTAATTTTGGTACTTTTGCAATCGATGTGACTGATTGGTCCTCCTTCAAAATTATGTCTATTATACTTTGTGATGATGTTCAAAATAATCAGAATTTCAGGAGAAAAACTGCATAATTTTTTTTTATGCATTATATTTCCTTTTTGTTTTTTGATTAAATCCGCTTATTTACAATAGTGATGTTTCTAACCATGGGCGTAGCCAGGGGGGTCTAGAGGGTCTAGATCCCCTAGACCTTTTGGGTCGGCAAAGGGAAAAATTTGGGGTTAGACCCCCCTTTTGGGTCTCCGAGGATTAAAATTTTGGGGTTTAGAACGGCCATTTTTTAAAAATTTTCTCGCGCTTCGCTCCGCTCAGCCTTCGATTGATTATATAGTGTTACTTTGTTTTGTAATCTTGGTGTGATCACGCTGGACCATCCCCATTTCTTAATGTTTTAATTGGTCTCTACTTCCAAATTTGTGTTACTTTGTTTTGTAATCTTAATACCACTGCGCTAGACCACCCTTTAAATTGTTTATAGTGGTATTTAAAATTTAAAGGTTAGGAGAAGTAATTTTAAAAACATTTTCTCGCACTTTGCATTGCTCAGCTGTAATTCAATATACTCATTTTTATGTTTTTAGGTTTTTACTTTTGGGGTTTTAATGTTTTTGAAATCGAAAATTTTAAGATATCAAATTGTTTGTAAAAAATTTTTTCTTTGTTTTATGGACTTATTTTTATAAATAATAGAAAAATAATGAAGTGTGTGACATAAACAAGGCAATAAACACTCCACACCAAGCGCGGAAAATTTTTTTAGCCCTTTTATAACGTTTAGAATTTGGACCCCCCTGGACTGCCCCCTTTCGGTAATTTTGTTCAGTGTTGGACATCCCCCCTTTCCGAAATCCTGGCTACGCCCATGTTCCTAATCAACCACCCTCAAATGTCATGCTCGAATAATCAATATGCAGACCTGTGCACTGCCCCCCGGGGTTATAATGGGGGGGCAATTCCAAAACGGGGGGGGCACGGGGGGCAACTTTTTTGAAACGGGGGGGCAAGCAGAGTTGAAAGAAAAAAAAGAAGGGAAAAAGGGACAAAAAAAGCGAAAATAAGGTAAAAATAGGTCTAAAATAGCTTAAATTGCATTGAAATAGGCTAAAAACTGCAAAAATTTCGCGATGATGGCGTCATAATAGGTTAAAAATGGTGTCATAATTTTTAGGCACTTTTTTATTTTTTCGCGGGGGGGCAAATCCTCCAATAAAACGGAAGGGGGCATTTTCAAACCGTGCACAGGTCTGAATATGTAAATAATTTAAAATTCATCTAACCTTGAAAGTATGATTTGGTTATTTTATTTGAGGTTTAAGACTATATTTATCGTTTTTCTTTTTAATAAGTTTAAAAAAATTTTAAAAAAACGTTATTTTGACATTTCTAATCATTGGCATTACTCTTTAATTATTCCATTCCTGAGTTCTGTGAAAAAAATACATCTGAGTTGTTTAAGTTGTATTGGAGCTCCTAGTAATAATTTATACTGCATTTAATGTTTTTAACAAACTTTAAATTATCGTAACATTTTCTAGTTTTTTTCTTCATTATTTATTTAGTTTTTTTGCAGTTGTACTTTTGTGTTAATAAACTGATTTATTGTTTTAGAATGCGATCGTGTATACGAATCCAGCGGAGGATCAATAACAATTCCAGGGAATAGCCTTCCAGTTAACGCTTATGTGGATTGCGTTTGGATTATAGGTATTTTATCTCTAATGGTAATCGCCAATGTTGTCACAAATAATAAAAATATTTCTATGCACTGTATCTACATAAAAAATGTCTCCCCCAGGATTAAAAGAGAGTAGCTGTTTTTAAAAAATCTACTGCAAGTCGTTTAGGTTAAGAATCTGCTTTTCTTAAAATTCCTTATTGATAGCCATAGGTGCCCGATCTAACCCAACCTTAGGGGATATTTACCCAAAATCCGATTGGGGAACTACCACTGAACTTTTACAGAGGAATCGCTACAAGTTGCTTCTTTAACGTAGGGTTTCGGATGTTGACAGTTTTCTAGGAGATAAAAAGAAATAGTTAATTGCGACAATGCCAATTATCTGCTACTTGCTTCTGGTCGTCTGTTTAGTTGGCCATTTTCAAGCAGGTGTAGGGTAGTGCATTTAATTTCGGCACTTTTTGGTTTTTCCGATGTAACTTTTTACTGTATGGCCCGATTTTCATATTTGATAGCTCATTTTGAAGCTTTAACGATACTGCGTTGCGTCACAAAAGTTTCATTGTACGAAAGTATTTTTTTTACTTGCTTAAATAAGTTTTTAAAAAAATGGAAAATTGCCGAAATTAAATATGTGCATTTAATTTCGGCACTTTACAAACAATCGATTGTTTCTCAGTCAAAAAATCATCATTTTCAAAAATTTAAAAGCCTATCAATATTTTCAGACAGTTTTCTTTAATTTAAGCTTCTATTTGTTGTTCAACGTGTAACTGGAAAAAAATTACAGCTAAAATGCCAAATGGTATCAAAATGAGCAAAATTTGGGAAAAAAGTGCATTTAATGTCGGCACTTTTTAAAAGGACCCTCTTAATCGAGTTTAAGTGCAGTGCTATGACCCCTACACATTTCAACGTTGTCTTTTAACTATTTACAACTACAATTTAACATCCGACCACTTAATTCAATCCGTTTTTACCTATAGCATATGAGTGCCGAAATTACACTATTTTATTTTATAACGATTGCTCACCACAGACGCAACGTAGAACCACGGGGACTAAAAATTCGGAAATTAGACTAAATTTTACCAGGACAGTTTAATTTTTAAACCAATTTATTGCGTAATCATGAAATGCCCATGTTCTAAAAACGAGTAACAAATTTATTTTTTATAAATCACATAATTTCACATGAAAATATCATAACATAACAAATAAAAAGCTCACGAAAGTCATCTACAATGTAGATTACTTTCAATCCTTACATCCTTTCTATCCTTTCAATCCTTACTTACAATCCTTACAAGTTAAAAACAGCACTCATGACAGAATGAGTCAAAACAAAAAATTGGGTTTATCTCAATCAATCAAATCACTACAATTATGGCGAATATGTAGGTATCTGGAGTATCCATAGAGCTACAACATATTTTTGCTTCAAAAAACAAAACGAATGCCAGTATTTTTTTGACCGTCAGAAAGCTTAAAATGGCCATAACTCAAAACTAGGATTTTTTGCATTGACTCGTTCTGCCGTAGTAACGACGACATATAATTAGCTCTCATTTGAGCTATCAAACGTCGTATTCCGTCGAGGATTACCAAAGATATAATCCAAAATCAAAAATGCCCAATTGGAAAAAGTGCCGAAATTAAATGCACTGCCCTATAGGACCTCGCAGTTACAAGCTGCTGACAAGGTCAAAAACATTGCTTTTTTTGTTTAACTGTTTTGGAAATTTCAAATCGGTTGAAATTTAAATAAACCCATCCAGTTTATGGCAATATTTTTATTATAAGGATACAACTAAATTATTGGATTTTTTAGATATTGCTTCTTCGCATTACTGAGACTACAAAATAACGTATTGTTTTCTTATTGTTGTAGGAAAGCCACGTTTCGGCTACCAAGCATTTGACCGTATTTATATCAAACTGGAGGAGTTCAGTGTGGCAACCAACGCCAAAGGGATCCAGCTCGAGATTCGCAAAGGACGCACTTCCGCCTCTCCACTTCTCACCCACACGCTGTGGGGTCCGAAAACAGCTGGGGAACTGGCCAGGGTACAACCTTCCGTCGGCTGGAGTTCAGACGAAACGTAAGTCACAAAAAAAACAGACGCTATCGTTCATTAAAGGCTAAGACTAAAGATAAATTCTAGAATTCAAACTAACGTTGGGTAACCTGCAATAAATAGGAATTAGAGACATACATAAAACGATTTTTTTTAGAAATAAGAAGAAAAACCGTACGTCTGAAAAAGGATTTTATGTCCGCCTAAAGGGTTTTCTGGGCTCCTATGAGGGCCTTTCTATCAGCTTCGCCCAGTACTATCGCTGGGCGAGCGCCATGTGTCACAGCAATGACGAGTTCCATTGTCTCAACAATCGTTGCATCAAGAAAGATCTTCTCTGTAATGGACACGATCACTGTGGGGATTTCAGCGACGAAAAAGGGTGTGGATCTAAAGGTATTTCGCCCTTATTTTGATAGTATTAACATTTTTATTGATTTTATCCCGCACGCTTTAAAGGAGCACCTTCACAAATCAAATTCCTATAACGCCCGAACCGGACTGCTCCTTTAATACCAAACCTACCTAACTCAACTTTGGTATTTAGAGTGCTCCACTACAAGGCTACAATATTTTTAGATTTCAGCTGAATCGGTTCAGTATAAAAGGAGCAGTCCGGTTCGGGCCTTATAGGAATTTGATTTGTGACAGTGCTCCTTTAATCTTCCTTTTATTTTGATATTTTTATTTTGATTATTTAATTAAATTAGGAAAAAATGATATTTTAGTCAAATTTTGAAACTCTCATTGATGATGTTCATGGGTGACGCGGGACCGCCACGGGGCGATTTAGCCCCGCGGCGCCGCGCCAAGCATTATTAGAGAACGTGGCTAAATTTTGAAATTCGTGTTCATTTCCTTCTATTATTATTATTATTATTCTAACGCTCAATTCTTAAATCGATATTCCGCCTTCCTTTAGTGATTGATCAAAAATAAACATGGCTCATTGGAAAGAAGAAAGAATTACGCAACTTTCTTAGGAGCCACTTTTTTCATTTAGATCCTTGTTATCGATTTATTGATCAAAATAATAAATTAAAAAATAGCAAAACAAAAATTTCTAACCGCACAATAGCAGCCTTTTGGCAACAATAAGGATTGTACAGAGCAGACAGCGAACAGCTTCTCATAGAAACCGCACAACACTAGCAGAATGCTTGTGCTGTGCTCGTTTCCAATTGGTCGGAGAAACCGCGCCAGTTCTCAGTGCCAGCTGCCTATAGGTGAGAACGGTCGGGGAAGCTAGTTGGGGGGTGTAAAAATTTAGTATAAAAAAGTACTTGAAATTTTCCCGAGGGAGGAGGGGGAGGGTCAGATTTCAAATTCTAGTGGGGGGTCAGGGGTAAAAAATTCGGAAATGTGGGGGGAGTGGGGCATACATGGGCACGGGAGGGGGTTGGGGGGTTTAACCTCCCGAATTCTGAGAAGGGAGGTTTAACCCCCCCCCACTCGGAAGTGGGGGGGAAGAAAAGGTTAACCCTCCCTCTCAATTTTGGAAAAATGAAGAAAAAATGTCTTTAAAATGACTTCTAACTACGTCCAAACTTAAGTTTTGAGGTCAAAATGAATGTTTTAAGCAATAAAAAGCTCAAAAATGCAATAAAAAGGGCTTTTTGACCTAAAATTAGCGTTTTTTACCTATTTTTCCTTCAAAATCCAAAAACGATATGGGTAAAATGCACTCCAGAAAAAAACGATATGGGTATTTTGCGTTTCTCGGATTTTAACCCCCCCCCTAATCTGGGGTTTAACCCCCCCACTCCGGACCAACTTGCCCATGTATGGAGGGGGGCCTTAAATTTTCGTCTAGGGGGGGTCCCAAAATTTCGAGGGTAGGGGGGTGGACCCCACCCTGCCTCCCCCTCCCTTTCTCACCTATGCAGCTGCCTCCTCCACCAAGCGGGAAACGTTGAAAAAACAAAACAAAACATTCTAAATCTTTTCTTCGCTGGGAAAGAAATTAATTAGAAAATTTTTTTTTTTTTAAATTAATAATTTCAATCCGGAGTGGCGCAGAAGCGCCACGGGCGATTTACCCCTGCACTGCCGTGTCACTAATTAATTGCCATTATTTAATTGTTTCAAGTGGTTGCGAAATCTAGTACAAGGTAAGCTATTATCAAATCTGTTTAAATGGATTTGTGTATTTAAATATATAACAAAAAAAGATTTACAGGTGGGGTCCAATGTCCGAAGCAAAATACTTTCAAACCATTAAAGGTTTAATAATAGTTTTTTTATAAGATAATACTATATTTTTTTAATAAAAAACGATATTCTGGTATAAAAAGGGTGTAAAAACATGAATTTGTGTTAAAAATTCACGTTTTTGGAAGAAAATTTAGTATAAAAAAAGTACTTAAAATTTTCTCGAGAGGGGAGAGGGGGTCAGATTTCAAAATCTAGAGGGGAGTCAGTGGTAAAAAATTCGAAAATTTGGGAAGAGGGAAGGGGTCCCCTGGGTTTTTTTCCCGAGAGGGCAAAATTTGGAGGCTAGGGAGGGTGGACCCCACCCTAAACCCCCTTGTTCATCTATGGTTTGGAGACTTTTCAAACCCCCTTGCCACACCCTGCTGTAAACCAAATCAGATGAGTAGCATCTCCATGTTTTTTAGAGTACGGGTACCTATATGAAAAAATTACCAAGTCATTGCTAGGCGGCTGAAATTTTAGGAGGGGGAAGGTACACAAATCAACCAAATATGATTTTTAATTTGCTTGATGTGCAGCACTTATTGTTGCTTACTAAAATTACTTGTCAATAACATTAGACAGGATAAAGAGTGAGAAATATGCATATTATGGAACTTGACCGCTGAGCGAAGCGGAATTTTTTTTTTGCTTTTTGGGGGTTAATGTGGTAACAAATGTATTTTATAGTTTGGCGCCGAGCGATTTGCAAGGCGATAAAGAAAGTTTGAATTTTTAGCCTCTGAAAACCAACAAATTTTACCATGTGGCGACCATTTCGGGTGGGGGAGGGCAGTCGCCTCCCGCTAACAATACCCCGCTCACTCTTCCCCCTTAAAATTTAGGATTTACCTCCAGTGGCGTGCCCAGGGGAGGGAGGGGATTTACCTCCAATCCGGCGGAGGCGGATCTTCTTGTACGGAGGACCCTTACGTTTTTTAAATTTTGGGGGAGAAAAAATTTTTCTTTAATATTAATACAAAAGCTTTCCTGATGCCTTCCAAAGTTCCAAAACCATATTAATAGTCAAAAAACCAAATTTTCCCCGCTTCGCGGGTGGTTTAAATTGACAGTTTATTTTAGTTTTTCGATTTCAAATCGATTATGCCGTTCAATAGTTAAGGCTTACATGTTAAATAAAACTACTTTAAACACTATTAAGCTTTTATTAACGTGTTAAACACTTGTTTTAAATGTAAAGGGATAAATGTTTAAAAAAATGAATAATTTTATTATAAGTATCATCTGGAATTAAAATTTTTAGTGTATTTTTGCGCCTTAACATTAAAATTTTCTCCCCTAGGAGGAATTCTGCCCCCCGGACCCCCCTGAAAAGGGGCTCTGCGGCTTGACCCCGCTGGGAGGTTCTCGCCCTCAGACCCCCCTATTCTGGGAGGCTGCCGGCAGTAGTTGGGATTTTTGCTCCAACTCAGATTTTTCCACTAATTATAGAGACTGAATAAAGTTTTTTATGATAAAAAACTCAATTCCTACTAAAAGAAGATGAGGAAATGTGCATTAAATACAAAATGTCCGTAAAATACCAGATATCTTATCTGAGGAATCCGCAATAAGATCACAGACAGTGAAAATTCAAAAGCACCTGCATTTAGAATAGCAGTCATACTGACATGAAGCTCCTTGTCTTTAGAGCTACATGTTTTAATCGACGTACAGGTACAACTGCTATCACTTTGCCGCAAGAATTTGCTAACCAACTACAGCTAAGTGCTGTTTGTCCCATATTTCCCAGTATTTCCTGTGCCAGGGAATTAAAAGGTTCGAGATTTTCAAGTCCCGCGTTCTCCATGAAAAACCCCATGTATGCCATGTCCGGCGATAAAAAAATAAATATTAATGAATTTTTGGAGTGAAAGGAACCTATCTTGTTCCCCAGTTTTCTAGCGGTCAGAACAAAGAAGACCATAGCAAAATGCTAATTCAAAGTGCAATCACTTAATTAGTGCACTTTAGGCACTATATACATCTTCCATTTTGGATTTTTAAATGTTTTTTTTTTATTTTTTTTTAACAATAGACTGCACACTTTATGCTTTTATGAGTACATAATAAAGTTTGTGCCTACAATCAAAAGATATTGATATAAATGAAATGAAATTTATAGTTGGAATTATTACTAAACATCTGTGATACACACAGCGACGTGCATGATACAAATGATTTACTAATCAATCATCTGTAATAAGCATAGCTACGTGCAATAGTTAAAATATGCAAATTTCTCGTTGTTTATTACTTTATTAAAGTTTATTTTTTATTTTAATAAAGATTTTGAATGGAAAAATAGCTTTAATATAAATCCGCTATGAATGGTAAAAAAACAACCCATGTTCAACAATGCAGCTATAATATAGGAAGCGGGGGCCCCACCCTTACTCCCCCAAATCGGTCGGATAGGAGCAAAAATAAGGATAGTGGTAAGCGTAAGATGGAGTGGCGATTGCCCCTCCCCCTTTCCGCCCCCAAACAGTCAGATAGGCGGAAAATAGGGCTAAAATTTCCAAATTTTCTTGTGCCTCGCTGAACGCTCAAGCTAAAATTTGGGGGTAGCCCGGACCAATAGGTGAGAACGGTCCCGGCAGCTAGGGGGGGTGGTTACCCGGGGTAAATCAAATTTTTAATTCTAGGAGGGGGGTCCGGACCCCCCCCCTCCCTAGGTTTTTAGGGGGGTCGACCCGAGGTGAGAAATTTTAAAATCTAGAGGGGGGTCAGGTGGGGTCCGCTGTTCACCTTCCCCCCCTTTCTCACCTATGCCGGACACCCCCTCCCGCTCCCCCTGAATTCGAAAGGTCCAATAACTAAAAACGCTAAAAATAGGGTATTTGTTGTATATGCTGCAGCTAGCTGCGGTATACCGCTACCGGCTACCGGTATATAATTATTACTAGAAAACATGTTTTTATTGTTAAAAACATTGGATAATACGATGCCAAAAACAATATAATGCAGATTTATTAATGCGTATTCTGCTTTTACACCTTTTAAAAAAACAAAAAAAAAACCGTCACCTCCACAGACCTGTGCACTGCCCCCCCCCCGGGGTTAAAACGGGGGGGGCAATTCCAAAACGGGGGGGCACGGGGGGGGGGGGGCAATTTTTTTGAAACGGGGGGGGGGGGCAATAAAACGGGGGGTAAGCAGGGGGAAAGAGAAAAAAAAGAGAAAAAAAGGAGAAAAAAAGAAGGGAAAAGGGAAAAAGGGACAAAAAAAGCGGAAATAAGGTAAAAATAGGTCTAAAATGGCTTAAAATACATTGAAATAGGCTAAAAACTGCAAAAAATTCGCGATGATGGCGTCATCATAGGTCAAAAATGGCGTCATATTTTTAGGGTACTTTTTCATTTTTTGGCGGGGGGGGCAATAAAACGGGTGGGGGCAAATCCTCCAATAAAACGGGGGGGGCATTTTCAGACCGTGCACAGGTCTGCCTCCAAAAAAATTTTGTACTGAATTCGAACCCCCCCCCCCCCCAAAAAAAAATGAAAACCCCGGTAGGTACCTCCCTGAGTATATTAGGGTTTTGTAATTCTAAAAATTTTAATTTAACGATATCTCTTTTTTTAAAAATTTTTTTGCTTAAATTTATCAAATGACAGAGCTTTCTGACTCTAAAATTTAATAAATCTCTGAAAACTGTTTACGTTGCTGCTTGCGGGACAACTAAGAACGTGAACACAGTGGTGTGGGTTTCTACTGTTTTTTTGTCAATTGATTTAAATAAATTTTAAATTAAGATATTATCCATAATATGCCGTTTTTTAAGATCATAAATAGAATTTTGGCTTGCAAGCGATTTATTTTTTCACAATAAGGAATACAGCATCTTTTATGTATTATTAATTCATTTTCATAATTTAGCTTAATGGTTATTCAAACAATGTAAATTAGATTTCAACAATTTTTAAATTTAGTACCATCAAAGACGTTCAGAGGCTCTCCAATCAGTACAAGTGTTGAATCACGGAGTTTTCCGCTAGGAAATTATACAGCAACTATATTTTTTGT
This sequence comes from Microlaimidae sp. YZB2_3, assembly GCA_030248175.1. Lineage (NCBI taxonomy): Eukaryota > Metazoa > Nematoda > Chromadorea > Desmodorida > Microlaimidae > Microlaimidae sp. YZB2_3. Next base: position 35,004 of record JASAMX010032716.1, read on the forward strand.
AGCAGGTAAATTATTAGAAAATAGGAACCAAAAAACACCAATAGATAAATAATCTTACATAGAATTAAAACAAAACTTATTTTAATTTAATATTTTTAGAATATAAATGCAATAATAAATTTTCTTTCGTGTTTGCGCCACTTTTAACGAAAATAAAAAGACAAAAAAAAATAAATTTTTGTAAAATAAAAATCATAAACCGTCAAAAATGTTGCTATCGTCTTCTGTAAAACTTTTATTGTTAGTGTAATTCTGCACCGTTAAAAACATGGGTGTGAATCCAGTGATTGTTATATTTAATGTTTTAGGTCTGATAGGGGTGGTTGTGGTTATGCTAATGGTGACAGTGATCGTGGCCCGAGTGTATCGCCAGCGCCTCTTGCGCTCCTTCACACAACAGCCACAACACACGGAAGACACACAATCCCAGCACACACACGGTTAGATTAAATTTTATTTTGGCAAAAAGAACAACATAACTACAACATAAATTAACTCCGCTGATGTTGGTTGTTTGTTAGATTGGTGGTTAAAACGGCTAAAATTGGCACTGCAATTCTTAAACAAAAACAGTGTTTTAATTGTTCGATCTTGCGGATATTTAAACAGTAGATCTGAAGCTTAA
>JASAMX010032717.1:0-22500 GCA_030248175.1 Microlaimidae sp. YZB2_3
AAAAGTTAGTTATATCATCAATTTAAGTCTATTTTGCATCATATTAAAATATTCTTAAGGAAATAGAACATTTAACACAAATTTAAAAGTTTCAAAACAAGTTTCTAATTTCTGCTTACACTGTTATTTTTTATCCATTTTACATTGTGCGATTCCAATAATTTTGTTTTTTGTTATTTTTAAAAATTTTATGTTTTTCCTGGAACATGTTTTGTGAAGTTGTTTTAAAACAGCATATCAGTAATTGCACCATACGCGTTAACAAGTGTTACATTTGACTAACAGTGAAAAGAGTTAAAAACCCGGCATCAGTTGAGTGTTTTTTAAATTTTTTAAAAACGTTTTTTAGCGCAATAAGCCACAGAAAGTATGTTGGAAAATCTAAAAGGATTCATTTTGCAACACAGTAACTCTGAACCTATTCAAATACGAGTCACATATCCAGAAGTTTCTGTTGTATAGTCTTTTACTTGTTCTGTTGTAAAGCTACTCTATTTTTTCCGTTGTAAAAAAGATTTTGTCTAGTGATTTTTTTGCTTATCAGTTGAAAAGTTATCAGCTTGGGTAGTAAGCCAGCGGGTTATCTGAATGGTCTTCGCGCCTCATTTGTGTCCCGAGAATGTGTTAAAACCGCAGCAGTGATTTGAGCTAATGACGTCATAGAAATTTTACAGGCGGACTCCGAGATAAAATAACCGCCTTATCGTTTGTAATATACGATTTTCACTATGTAAATTTCGAAAAATTTTTCAGCCGAGTAATTTAATTTAGTGGAATAACTATGTTTATTTGTATTTTTCATATTTTTATTTCTGTTTTCTTTAGAATCACAGAACTTACAGAGAGAGAAAAAATGAAAATGTAACGCATGTTGATTACACAGCTCACTTGCTATCATATGACTTCATTATAGCGCACCACGTTATTTTTAACTTGATTTGATTAAATACTACAAAGGCTCACTGACTCGCGGAACATTTTATGATTCGTTTTTTTTGCGCTTTTCATCAGCTGTTGGTGAAAATTCTATATTCCAATAGATTTTCCACTATTATATATACATATTTATGATTCACCTTTTAATATATAAAAATCCAAACTTATATTTTAAAAATATTTTGAGATTAATCAAATTTTTAATTAAACCAATTTTGTTTTTGATTTTGTCTTAATAAAACTTTTTACTTCTATTATTTTTTTAAATTTGTTTCGTCAACGTAAAACTTAACTGTTTTCAATTCAGCAATTATCATGAAATTTAATGTGTATTTTAAAATAGTAGCCAGTAAAGTACAAGTAGGGTAACTGACTTAATTTCGGCCACGAATTTAAGATGTTAGAAAATTGGCTTATTTTTAAAACACAAAATAACTAGCACAAAAGTAACTGGATTAATGCTGAATAAAATGTTTTTGCAAAAGTTTTTTATTTTTGTTATTCTACATTATTAACATTTTCATACAATAAGTGAATTTTTTGTGATTTCCCTAATTTTTGCTTTGTGTTTAAACTGCATCAAATTTAGAACGAAGCAATATATAATCTTAAAATATCTTCTATTTAAAGCTCAAAGTTGTTAATTTTCATATTTTGATATTTTCTTCAAAATCATTTTGCAATGCGTTTAACTAACTGCGCATTTTAAGATTCCGTTAATTTCGGCCACCTGAAAATTTAGGTGAAAGAACCTGCCGTTTTTTGCTGTTTTTAAATATCATTGTACTACCGTATTTATAAAGAATTTTTTTTGCTCGTTTGACTTTGTTTTGACGTTTTTAAGCTAAAAATAAAAATTGAACAAAAAATACAAATTATTAAAACTTGTTTTTTAGGGTTTTGACATAATTATTTAAAGTCTTGCTAATAACTATTAAAGTTCGCAAACGGGAAAAATTAAGTTATATGTACCAAGAACAATACCTAAGGTTAAATTTGCAATCTTTAGAAATTTTTATTGTTCGTTTAAGTAATAGTTCTGGCCAGTTTTTTGAAGGTGGCCGAAATAAATGGCACGCGCCTTAACTTCGGCCACTTTAAAAAAAAATTTAAACCTTCACTGATTTTTAAGTGTAACAGCAATATTCAAATTTTGCACTGGAATAACAAATATAGCTATTGTTTGAGTTTTAGGCCAATTTTGGCTTGATTGAAAAAGTCAGAAAAAACTTATTCAAAAAAATAAAAAAAGGTGGCCGAAATTAAGTCAGTTACCCTACTTAATGTGTCCGAAAAATCAGTTTGAAAATTTTACCAGGCAAACGTTTACAAAAACATTTTAAGATGAATTTTAGCGATCTCAATTTTGGGCATTAAAAACTGATATTTAACTACTATTTACGGAAATAAATAGTGATTTATATCCAAAAACAACCTAATTTTAAAGGTACATTTTATGCTGCAAAAGGAAAAATTTTTAATAGGGCTTTGAATTTAAATTTCTTTATTTACATTTTTCTAAAATACAATATAAAAGATATTACAAGAAAGATATAGCGCATATACTATGATATTAAGTAAAAAAAATACACACAAATAGATGAAAAAAAAAACAACAGAAATTAAGAATGATGTACAGTACTGTGCGCGAAATGCAACATATTTAACTATAAGTAAATAAAGGGTGAAAACACGAAGAGCCCGAAGGCTGCTCGCATGCGTTAGTAAATTTAGTAAAGGTACAAAATTGAAAATGTTTAGTGTTTTATGTTTGATATTATGTACGTCCTATTTCAAAATAGGACTTACATAACATTTGTACGATGTTATTAAAGCGTTAAGATTCTTTGTTTGGCCATCTAAATAAGGCATTTACGATATTTAAAGCTTTTTTAGCAGTAAGTTTGCAGTGTTCAGAATATTTTAGACAGGAGCTCACTAACTTACTCAAATTTCTTGCTTTGTATAACAAACGTTTAAAATGTTCCACAATTCAGCCGTGTAAAATAACACGAAATTTAAACAAAAACATAATTTACTTTGATGAAAATACATCATAATACAATTTAGTTTGCTTTGTAGGCTTTGATTAGGTTTCGGAAAAATAAATATCATTAAAACTAGTGTAAGTTTAAATTTGCTTTTTAAGAACGTAACAATTTTTTGGTTCATAATCCTGGTGGCCCATCTGACTTTCGAGTTTATAAATTTTTAGTTTTTCCGGTCATTTTTTGTCAATAATTTACCCCATATTATTTAATATTGTCTTTTAATCACTTTTTAAACCTCAAACTCGAAATCTCCAACTCAAAATTTACCTATTCTCTGTTTTTTTATCGATACTGGAAAAAATTTGACAAAAAATTTTTTGTTTGCGGTCTTATAATTTTAAACGCGCCGCGATCAATATGCAAATATCTGGCGTTAAGGTCCTTGTACTTTTGGCTACCTCCTGAAAAAATCATGGATACATCACGGGTTGTAAAAATGGTAACCATTGGGTGAATCGAGTTGAAATTTATATTTTTGAGATCAGCGTGTCTAAAGCTTTTATATGAGTACAAATAAGACGGTATTACAATAAATATATAAAAAAGACCCCCTAAAAAATTTTGGGGGTACATTATGGGTTGTAAAAATGGTAACCATTGGGTGAATAAAGTTGAAATTTATATTTTTGAGATCAGCGTGTCTAAAGCTTTTATATGAGTACAAACAAGAGGGTATTACAATAAATATATATAAAAAAAACCCTAAAAATTTTTGGGAGTACATTTTGGTTGTAAAAATCGTAACCATTAAGTGAATCGAGTTGAGATTTATATTTTTAGGATCAGCGTGTCGTGAGCTTTGAGATGAGTATAAACATGTCACTTAAAATGAAAAAATAAAAAATTACCATTTTTCAAATTAGGGGTATTTAGGGGTATGTAACCGGGTAACCATAAAAAATTTTAGTTTAAAATTAATATTTTTAAATTCAGCACGCATAGAGCTTTCAAACGAATATAAACACGGCTTATAAATAATAAAAAAATCACCCCTTACTAATTTTGGGGGTACAAAGGGGTCCGTATTTTGGTTACATGACCATTTAGAGCAATTTTTTTAATATTTTTGAAATCATCACGCCGAGAGCCTTAAAATGATATATTACTCGCCTATGTAGAGGGTCTGTGTCAAAAGTTTTATTTTTAGAGGTCAGCCATTGCAGTGCCTTAGGGCATCAAAATTTTTTTGGGACTATCACCAAAATGTAGGATTTAAATTTCCGCATAAATCTCCCCGGTTTCAGGCCTGTGTCTCTAACAGTTTTTAAGCATGATGCCAAAATATGCATAATGTGTCCCCCATACAAAGATTTTTAGCAAAAATCGTGAAATTGACCCCCTTTAACCTCTTGGGGTACCCAACCTAGGTAGGTTACCCCTAACAAACTATATATTTTTGAGCTCAGGAAAGTATGGGCAATTTGCAAAAAAATTTTCAGACGTAAGGACCCATATGGTAAAAAGTTAGAAATTTGGCCAAAAAAAATCGACTGTAAATTTCGGCAATTTTGGGGCTAACCTCCCAAAATTTTTGAAAAAAATTTGTTTTCAGGAGGTAGCCAAAAGTACTAGGACCTTAACGCGAGATATTTGCATATTGATAGCGACGTGTTCAAACGTTATAAGACCGCAAACAAAAAAATTTTTGTCAAATTTTTTCCAGTATCGCCAAAAAAAAAACAAAAACGGAGAATAGAAACATGTTTTTAATTGGTATTAGTCCGGTAGGATTCTCTAGCCCATTTTTTGAAATGCGTTTAGTACCTGTGCAAAAAGTATTCTAAATAATTAAACAAAGGTAAACAAAGCTAACGTTTCAGAAAATATCATTTGTATAGAGAAACATGTGACGCGACATATTTACAATTGGTTACATACCATTAGCAAGTTTTTTTTATTATTTTCTGGTTTGCGCGTTTATTGTTCATTTTTTCTGAAGAAGAGCGGTTCAGCCTGGACTTCAGCTCTAACAATATATTTTTGTTTTCAGAGTTGACTAGTACCAGTGTAGCAGCGCCTGAAAAAGCTATGGCCAGTTTTTAACCGTCGTTTTCTCCAAAATTTTTAAAACGAAAATTCCACACACTGTAGTCGTCGATATCCTCATACAAAAGGCCATTATTTATTTTTTTTAAAATTTATATTCACTTGAAAAATCTCTTCGTTGCGAGAGTTCACCATGATGAACGCACTTGCCGGTGTCGGATTATATTTTCGCCCCCCATGATAAAATCGCCGGCCGGCGAATTCTTCATAGATGAGGGCCATTATATTTTCGCCCCCCGGCGAATTCTTCATAGACACTTGCCATGATATTTTCGCCCCCATCATTATATTTTCGCCCTCCTCTAATATTCACAGGGGGGCGAATCCTTCATGGCTGATCGTCTATAAAGAATTCGCCCCTCATTTCCTATCAAATGCATTCAAAAACATAAAAATTTACATATTATAATTATAAAACAATTTAGTTTGACCACATCCTTTAATTATAGCTTGTATTCTGTTGTGTGTTACGTAACGCGCAAAAGTAACAAGTTACGTGACGAACAAGTGTAACAAGTTTTTATCAAATGTTGAAAGTTTAACAAGTGCATTGCAAATTCAAATATAAAAATTAATAGTTGCTCTAAAACCAAAGCTTAAAAAAACAAAAACAGCAGGAGATATCTACATTGGAACTTTCTAAATATTTTTTTCTAAACATATTTAGTTGTTCTGGATTATTCTTTTAAATCTTATTATTCTCCGCAGTTTTAGCTATTAAAAAAGATAGTTTCTTTCGCCTTTTAAATAAGTATTTTAAAATTTATTTAGCCTTGAACTATGTTTTAATAATTTTTGTGACTAATTAAAGGTTGGTATTTTTTGAAATAAAAGGTCACAAAAAAATTTTAAATGTAAGGCTTTACTCTTTCAAAAAAATAACACATACAAATAAACAATAGTTTTAAGGTTCCTGGGAATGTGTGGTGTTGCAACCCTCCAATATCATGCTTTGGAGCTCCGGTCATTTAAAGAGGAGGAAGCCTTGAAACTCAGCCCCTTAAATGAGCGATTTTAGATCTATTCAAGCTTGAATTAAATTTTAAATAATATTATATGCAATATTAAGACTATTTTTATTGTTTTATTAAGTTTTGAAAAAAAATAATTTTCAACAAAAAATTTTTACAAAATAATCCATGGCATCAGTTTTTAATTAATTAAAAATAAAATTAATAAAAAATAGAGATCCGGAATCCGAAGCTGCTCTGGAGCTCTTAAAATCGGAGCTCCGAGAAAAATCACTATTGGGGATGATCCGAAGCCTTGAAAACAGTAGCTTTGCTTCGGCTTATTTAAGCTTAAAATATTTCTTCAGTTATTTTTATATATATTTAAGACTATTTTTTATCGTTTTAGAAGATCTGGAGTTCCAAAAGGCAAGTTCTTCTATGGAGCTCAGAGATCAAAAAAACATCACTATATAAAGTCACATGTTTTTTCTTTTATTTTTATGTTATAAATTTTTGTTAAAACTAAAATATAAGCTAAATTAAATCTGATTAACGATTCAACGCACGTGACTAAGTCGCCCAACAAAGTTTATTAAAAAACCACGGAATAAAATGTATTGTTTTCAAAAATAAAATAATAACCTTATTCATTCTGTAATATTTTACGCCTTATAATAAAACTATAATCCGGTGCGTCTTTGATAATTTTTATTCTAAAGGATTCTAAAAATTTTTTGAAAAAAAACATGAAATAATGGTGTAGAAATTTTTGCATTGAATATTATTTTACGCACGAAAAGTATTGGTTTACCCATTATTTTGTAAAAATTATATAAAAAATACATTTAAATGCAAAAAAAGAACTTTGTTACAAAAAAACACCATAAAACTAAGAAACGCTCATTATTAAAATGAAAATTATAGGGGGCGAAAATATAATGAGGGGGGCGAAAATATCATGGCTCAGCCTATGAGGAAATCGCCGGGGGGCGAAAATATAATGGCTCAAATCTATGATAGATTCGCCGGGGGGCGAAAATATCATGGCATCGCACTATGAGGAAATCGCCGGCCGGTGATAAATAGGGGGCGAAAATATCATGCGACACCGGCATGATTAAACAATGTTTTTATATAAATTTAAAAGAAAAAAACCGAACAAAATTGTTTAACGAGTGAAATGTTAAAAAAATGTAAGCGGTAAAAAAATTCTTAGGGTAACTGACTTAATTTCGGCAACCAATTTAGGGTGTTATAGAAAATTGGCTTATTTTTAAAACACAAAAGAACTAGCACAAAAATAACTGGATGAATGTTGAATAAAGTGTTTGTGCAAAGTTTTTTATTCGTGTTATGCTGCATTATCAACATTTCCATACAAAAAGTGATTTTTTTGTGATTTTCTTAATTTTTTCTTTGTGTTTGAACTGCATCAAATTTAGACCGAAGCACTATATAACCTTAAAATAACTTCTATTTAAGGCTCAACACAGTTAATTTTTACGTTTTGATATTTTTTCAAAATTAATTTGCAATGCGTTTAACTAACTGCGCATTTTAAGATTCCGTTATTTTCGGCCACCTTAAAATTTATCTGAAAGAGCCTGCCGTTTTTTGCTATTTTCAAATATCATTGTACTACCCTATTTTTAAAGATTTTTTTTTGATGGTTTGACTTTTTTTTGACGTTTTTTTAAGCCAAACAAAAATTTAACAAAAAATACAGGTTATTAAAACTTGGTTTTTTTTAAGGTTTTGATATAATTATTTAAAGTCTTGCTAATAACTATTAAAGTTTGCAAACAGGGAAAATTAAGTTATATGTAACAAGAACAATACCTAAGGACAAATTTTCAACCTTTAAAAATTTTTATTGTTCATTTTGGCAATAGTTATAGCCAGTTTTTCCAGGTGGAAGAAGTTAATGGCTCGCGCCTTAATTTTGGCCACTATAAACAAAATTTTTAACCCTCCACTGATCTTTAAGTTTCACAGAAATTTTAAAATTTTGCACTGGAATAACAAAAATAGCTGTCGTTGGATTTTTAGACCAAATTTTGGGTTGATTGGAAAAACCAGAAAAAACTTATTCAAAACAATAAAAAAGGTGGCCGAAATTAAGTCAGCTACCCTAATTATTTAAAGTCTTGCTAATAGCGATAATACTGTTCAAACGGGAAAAAATTAAGTTATATGTATCAAGAACAATCAATACCTAAGGATAAATTTGCAATCTTTAAAAATATTTATCGTTCGTTTTAGCAATAGTTATAGCCAGTTTTTTTAGGTGGCCGAAGTTAATGGCACGCGCCTTAACTTCGGCCACTATATAAAAAAGTTTAAAGCTCCACTGATTTTTAAGTGTAACGAAATTTTTAATTTTTGCACTGGGGAATAACAAAAATAGCTATCGTTTGATTTTTAGACCAAATCCTGGCTCGATTAGAAGAACCAGAAAAAAAATTATTCAAAAAATAAAAAAGGTGGCCGAAATTAAGTCAGCTAACTTGATTGTGTTTTTTGCATCAGGTCAATTGTAATTGTTTAAAAAACAAAATTGTTGTTTTTCCAGTTGGTTGCAGAATCGTTTGCACCAAAACGAATTTATTCCTCCGAAATGGTTGTTTTGAACAATATTTATTTTTCTCATATTTTAAATAGCTTATTCATTTAAATTCATAGAACTTCAACTCCGCCTACGGGTCGTTTATTCCATTGCGCAACGCTTCTTTTTTTGTAATGACACATATTCTTATATTACAGTGTAAAATATTGTAGCCGATAAATTGTTATTTCCAGTATATTTCAAAATTTCAAAAAAGATTAAATTTTTACCTTTTTGGTTATTATAAAGCTGAAAAATATAAAACAGAGCACCGGTTAATTTTGAACATCAAATGGAACATTTCGTTTATTTACCATCGAATTAAAGGAACCTATCATCAAATTAAAAGAACATATTGTTTATTTACCGTTGGGTAATATAAAGATTTAATTAAAGGCTGGTTCACACTACATCACTTAAGACGTATGACGTAACACTTAAGACGTAAGGTAAGAAGTTGATCAGTTCACACTACCTTACTTAAGACGTAAGACGTATCACTTAAGACGTAAGGGAGATAGAACTGTGCTCTATTCTTACGTCGATTTGACGTGAGCGAACAAAAAAACTGCGCAAATTTACAACTGCGGCTGCTGAATTGAACTTTCTGGGCTATTTTTATTAAAAATTTTTAACGTGCGGCGTTGTCGAATATTTAGCAGTTAATTCACTCGCAACAATATGTCAGAATATCCAATTGACGACGAAAAATTAATAAATCTAGTTGGAAACTGTCCCAATTTATACGATAAATCAAATTCGGACTTTCTTGACAATGATATTCGGCAAAATACTTGGCTGCGAATCGAAGGAGAACTTAATGTGGAATGGGAAGAGTGTCAACTTCGATGGAAAGCTTTACGGGAGCATTTCAGTCGTGAACGGCGGGATGAAAAAAAAGCTTCTGGGTCTGCTGCTGTCAAAAAGAAAAAGTAAACTTAATTGTCTATTTCGAACATTTCTACAAGCAAGCTAGTCATTTTAGCAACAAACAACAACATTTAGAATTTTTCGGCAATAGAAAACAACTAATTCGCCTTACGTCATACGTATTAAGTGTGGTAGTGTGAACTGATGGCCCTTACGTCTTACGTCATACGTCATAAGTATACGTCTTAAGTTTACGTCATACGTCTTAAGTTATGTAGTGTGAACAAGGCTTAATGCCTTGCAAAACTGTTTAATTTTTGGAGTTTTTGGTAAGATTCTAATGGGATCCTCTTATTTATATGTGACCCCATTACATCATTACACTGTAGAATGGTAGTTCTTTAATTATGATTTCATCAGAAAAGCCACTTAAATAAAATAGCATTTGAGATTGGTACCATAAATCCACTAGTTTAAATATTAAATTATATTTAAAAATTACTTTATTTTTTAATTGTATCTTGATGTCTCATTTTTGTTGTATTATTTTTGATGTTATTTGTTTAATGAAAATTTATATTTATTTTTTTTATGGTTAGAATTGATATAATGAATAAGGCCGATTGATATAAGGCCGGAATTTTCGGTATTAGTTAAATTAGAATATTTTACCCCAGAAAAATTGGAATTTTAATAAGACTTTTTTCATTACAAATTAGAGTTGGTTAGCTGCAAAATTTATTGATAGTAATTGCACTCCTGTACCAAGAAATGATTTTTTTTATAAAATTTTTGTTACTTGTAGGAGCTATTTAAAAACATCACCGATATTTTAAAAGTCCCATAGGCTTTACGCTTCAGAAATAATTGGGAGATATAATTTAAAAGAAGGAAGCACTCAATCCCTTGCTGTCTATATAAATTAAGTTCATTACGACGCGCTCTTGTGTTACACTTAAATGAATTTTGATCATTGAGTTTATGCCATTTCGACTGACAACAGTTGATATTATTTATACTAGAACCCAATGAAAATAAGGTTGTTTTTAATTTAAATCTATGAATCGTGCAAAATATCTGTACAAAAACGATGTTTAGTGGGTAATTCATTATATTTTGTCAAATAAAGACTACAAAATTGACCAATTCTAGTAAACACAAACCATATTAATTCAGTTTATTATCACTGCGTAATTTTTTTGGGTAAACAATATTAATTTTAAAATTTAAATAGATTTAATTTAATAATCAGTGTTTCTATAAAAAAAAATTATTCGAAATAAAATGTGTTCGTGACGAATGAATAAAATTTAATTGATTATTAATTAAATCTGATGTATTCTGTATGTTTGTATCATAATTTTTTTAATTTCTATAAATTTAATGCAAGTTTTATTATACGTTATTTGTTTTTTTTTTAATTAGAAAATCTTTAAGAAAGTAAAAACTCTTATCATGTAGATTGAAGTTAGATAAGTTTTTTATTCTGATTTTTCGCCAAATAAGTACAAAAAAATCTTAAAAAACAAATAGTTTTCTTGTCAAAACACGATTTTGCATATATAAAAAGTATCATCGAAAATATATTTTTGTTAAAAATAACAGCGAATTTTAAAGAATATGCTTGCATTTTTTACATTTTAAAAAACTTTTTTTTTAATTTGATATCTGGCAAACATAACTAAAAAATTTATTGAAAGTGACCGAATAAGCTTAAAATATGGTGTTTTTTGTGTATATAGATACATGTATTTAGATAGATACATAAAAACCCAGTGAAATTCTTGCTCTTTTCAACACGCTCGGAAAAAGCAAAATAAAAGTTGATAGGTGACATCGTTTATGCCACTCACATTCTAACTGAGTTTTATTCGAATACAATAGCCGCCAATTTAGGACGAGACAGATCAAAATTCTTTGTCGCTAGTTACGATAAAATCAGTGGCACCTAGCACAGAATAACTTTGACTGTGAATGATTGCAATTAAATTGGCTGTCCGTTTTCGAAAAAAACACGATCGCGTGTATTTTTTTAAACTGAAAATGAACTTAGCTGTAATTAAAAATGGACAGAGATGAAACATTATTACAAAATAAACAATTTTGGTGTAAAAATTTTTTATTGGTTGGTTACGATTTTTCCATTCTTCTTATTTATGTGCTAATAAAATTAAATTAAGTATGCGTAATTAGCCTTTGTCTGTGATTTTTAGAAATTGCTTTTTCGAATCACGAGATATATCGATGTTATATATTTAGATATTTACACCTCTATTTACACAGGTTGCATTTTCTAAAAACAAATATGTTTGGGCTATTTTTCACTATTTAACTTTTTTAAGCTTTTAATATGTTTTAAGTTACTCTATCTACATAAGATTATTATTTATTGTTTTTATAAGGTTACAAAAAAATTAATAATAATAATCATAATGGAAACGGTAAGTTTTTTTGAAATTTCTTGTACATTGTTGCAATGTTGGTTATTTCATTAAACCCTAAAACGTTGACTAGTAGCCTGACTTAATTTTATTTTTAAGCAACGTTCAATGTAACCATCCAGGCAAATCTGACAATTGTAAAAATGTTCGCGGTTGATACCGTTTTTTTCTTACATATAGCTAAGAAACATTATACTGTTACAATTTTTTATTACAACTGATATGTAAGTTTTCCAATGGAACTACTTTTATGCGTACAATCAATGCGTTACTTATTTTGCTCTATTACGAATAGTTTTTTAGCAACCCTTTCAGACTTTTCAAAGTGCAGAAATTTAAAGGCGTGATTTTGTTTATGATGCATTTTGATTGTTAAAAAGGTGAGAAAAAAACTATAATAATGCCTTGTCATTTTCCGCTGCTTATTATTAAACATAATAATAACCTAAAGAAAATAAGTCAAAATCTTGCGTGTAAATCCATAAATCCCCATGAAAGAAATTAACTCCGTCCCAAAAACTTCTTTTTTGGTATCCGCGCAGTTCCTGGGTTGGTTTGGAATTCTTCTGCTCCTTTTAGTTTACAAGTTTTTCAGTGGGCTAAGCCACGACGGTTGGTGGTGAGTTGTCGTCGGTGTGTCAACAACGGAACGATTCTTGAAAAACGTTCCCATTTACTGGGAAACCTGTCTACTTGTTAAAACGCTTATATTATATACCAAGCTAGTACAACATTTTTAAGAGATCATCTTGCGGTAAAAGAAAGTAAATTTGTGGTAAAGCACATCTTTTTTTTTAATTGTATGTTTTATATTTTTATATATCTCACGAGTCACGGCTATATCAAACAGATCAGTTTTGTTGGGTTTTTTTAGTTTAAACATATATATCGAAACGGCAACATTGTTTAATATTTTGATTTTGTCTTTAATAAAAAAAACTTTTAAAAAAATCTAAAGCTTGTATAGTTTATTTGATGAAATGTTTTTTAATTTAAATTCAACTGATATTCCTCGCGCAAAAAAAGCAACGAAATATGTGGGTATAGATTTTTTTTTATAGACCATGTTTATAGTATTATGTATACTGGCAGCTTCGTAAATTAGAATTAACTATACCAGTCGATAAAATACGACAATAAATGAATTACCGGTGTAGAAACATTTTAGCGTTGGCAGCAGGTAAAACTCTGTAAATCTATTATAAGCCGACTTGAAAAGTCAATGTATTAGTTTTTGTTTGTTCAGCGTGAAATATAAATAATCTGGTTGGTGTTGTGTTACACCCATTATTATATTTTTTTATGTCGTGCATGTAGTTTAAGAGATTTCTGTTACTAACAAAAACCATGGTCGAATATTTGTGATCTAAAATTACATAAAACTTTCTTTTATAATGTGGTAAATGAAACACAGTTGGTTTTAGGCCATTGGATGTTTAATGATGATATGACTAAACCAAATTTGACCCATTCTTGTTATTAAACATTTTGCATTATTAGGGAGAAAAACCAATAAAACAAATTATTTTTTGTTGAAAACGCGGTGATATTCAGATTTTATTTTTTTACACGTGAAAGAACATGATAAATGACCTTGTTTTTTTGTGAATGCTATAAAATCCTTGCAGTGACGCGGAGAAAAAAAAATTCAAAGGTTTCTTAGGTATTATGTTTTTATGGGTAAAAATCGTGTAGCCTGATTGTTGTTTTTTTTATTTATGCAGAATATTCTTATGCTTGTATGTACGGGAAAAAAGGAATATCACAGTTTTATCAAAATAATCAATTACGAACCGCGTCGTGTGTGAAAAAAAACAATCGGGTTTTTGAAACATGAAAATTATAACGTTTTTATTTAAGCCACATTTTTACAAAAACGATTTTAACACATTTTGAAAAAAAAAATTGTTTAATAATTTTCAATCAACATATAATTGCTCCTTAATTAATTAGAAAATTAGTATGAAAATATGATTCGGAGCTTTAAAAACTGTAGCTAAGAAATTTGAGAAACAACATTAGTAAGCATATTTTGCCAACAGAAAGATAGATTTTAGCAAGAATATGTAACACAAGAGAATGTCCGACTATACACAAATTTTCTGAACAAAATTTTGCTAGAAAAGTTGCACATGCGCAAATTGTCTTTTTTATTGTGCAAAAACAATCGCACTGCGAAAGAAGCAGCATTAAATGCAAAAAAGTCGCACATTTTTACCGCAAGAAAACTAACATGGTTTTCAAAATCGCAGCGCCGGAAAGCTAGCAGAAAATGAAGGATTTTTGCTGGAAAGGTGGCACAAAAGTTTGCAAGTGCGACTTTTTTAGCAAAATTGTGGTCAAAAATTTAGTGTACAGGCGGACATTCTCTTGTGTTTCATATATTCTGAATTTTTCCGATAGTTTTTATCAGTTTTCATATATAAATTTCGTAAATTCGGTCTTTTTGTTTGCATGAACAATAAAAAAATTTAAAATGTAAATTATTTTTCGATGAAAACTAGCATTTTTCGCAAAAAACACGCCAAGTTCATATATTTATCCTGCTTAACTGTGATTTATTCAGGTGCGAGTATCATGTTTAATTTTATTTCTGTATAGAGTGATTTATAAGTCTTGAAAGATTTAATTTCAATGCTTTGATACGATAATAGTTGATTGGAAACAATGAGTTTCAGCCCGCACGGGGCTTAAATTTTTCTTTTTTTTTCGGAAATACTAAAAAATGCGCTCAAGCGGCGGCGGCAATAAAAGGTCTATAAATATTTCAGACCGTAAAAAGCCGGTGGAAACCACTCTGTTCTCTGGGATTCCTTTCAGCTGTGACGCCGTCCAAGTCCGAGTATGACGCAAACGTTTTCTCCCAGCAACACGTCGTTAATAAAACAAAAAAAGTCAAAATCCTTATAAAATACTCGACACTGTGACCTTTTTTTATTGTTTAATACATACATATTATGAACATTATAAGTCAGAGATACGTTGATTTTATAGTAATTGTGACTCTTTTTATCTTATGTTATACGACAAAAAGTGGACCGGGAAAAGTAAATCACAGCCAACATGGAACCGCCCGGACTGTGATCAATTTTTTTCCACCCTACCACCGGGTGAAAATACGGCAAAATGGGTTCCAGCCGAAGAGATTTTATTCAGTGCGCAAGTCTTTTTGTCGAAATTTCGTAAATATTTCTTCCCAACAAAAAGATTTATAACGGCGGTCGTTTAGCGCGTTGACCGGGACTCTTTCCAAAAGGGAGGAAGAAAGACCGATTTAATGACTACCAAGGCGGCTTTTTGTTTCCCAGGTTCCGGAATGACGAAACGGGAGACTCCTATACTGAAAGCCCAATTTATTCCTAGCTGGTTTTCACCGCCCAAATTTATTTCTCTGCTGCTCCATTATAAAAGCGTTCGCGAAACACGTGCTCCCATGTTCTACAGCGGCGTAATCATAGCACAATGATTCGTTTACAAGCA
This sequence comes from Microlaimidae sp. YZB2_3, assembly GCA_030248175.1. Taxonomy (NCBI): domain Eukaryota; kingdom Metazoa; phylum Nematoda; class Chromadorea; order Desmodorida; family Microlaimidae; species Microlaimidae sp. YZB2_3. Next base: position 15,383 of record JASAMX010032717.1, read on the forward strand.
AATCTTAGAGTGATAAGGACTCGTTTTGTTTGCGTGTGCGGTTTTCTAGGTTTTGCAAAACGTGTCGTATGGCCATTTTTGTGCGCCAACTGGTACCGGTTACGTTTGAACTTACTTTTTTATTTATTTTTGAAACAAGTCTTTGGGTTTTTTGGTTTTGGGCTATTTCTTTCAGTTTTATAACAATTCGTTGAGGTGACAATCACTTTGTACATAATAACGTTTTGTGTTAAGATATATTTCGCTACTGGATAATCACTTAGGTTTTTTTTCAACTTCGACTCATTCCATTCCGGTAAACCCGGGATGAGCTCGTCTAAAATCGAATTATCAAACCAATGCAAAAAGTGAAAACGTATATGCACAAAGAGCCCCCGACCGTATGAGCTAACAACAGGAATGCAAAAAATTAACTAGTAGCATGCGATAAGAATGCGAGCGACTCTTATGCCTTGTTTAAAACACCGCGTAACCGAGTTAGAATCGAAATGGACGCGCACAGCCCTAACCCAACCCTGGCAGGCCGGGCCAGATTTGACCAAAACAGTTCGAGTAGAAGGAATTTTCACTGTTTCAATTCGTTTTTAACTGGTTTTTAAGTTTTTGAGACTGACATTGTTTACGATGAATTTAAGCTTTAGGTATTTGATTTCATTTCGTTCAGCCTTAATGTTGGTTTATACGGAAAATACTGCAATGAATTGTATATATCTAAAGTCTGTACAAAAATGATATGGACTAAAAAACTTCAGCTGAGCATTTTTTGCTAACTGTGCGATCGATGTATACAAAAACGTAATTAGTGGATGCCACTCAAAATTAGCTATACATAAATACAGTTAGTATCTAAACCAATCTTTCTGTTCGTGAAATATGTCCACCTAAAAATTTTTTTAGTCCACATCGTTTTTGTTCAAACCTTAGTTAATAGTGTATTTAGCAATATACAAATCATTTTTTACAGAACTTCGTCACTATTTAAAAATTTTGTTGGGCTGAACTTAGGACAATTACCCTAAAGTTGAAATAACTTTTGTAAAATTTTTTTCAAATAAAATGTATTTCTAATTAAAATATAATATAATATTATTACTTTAAGATTCTTGCAAATAATATAACAGTAGAGTATAATATGGTTTCCAAAAATATATTATATTGTATTAACATTTTTATTTATTATTTTTTATTTATTGTATTGTATTTTAATATTTTTATTTCCTACATTTTTTGTGTATACCACAGATTACACTTATTTTTAAACTTTTTTAGAATGTTACATACCCTATAAAGCTTGTTTATCTAACACGAACTATAAAGCAAATGGCAGTTTGAGAAAAAACTTGTGGGAAATTCAATGAGCATCAGTTTTTAGCCAAGTTGCCTTTATCTTGATTTGCCGATCGCCGCCGCCGTCGACTTTTCGTGTCAGTGTTTGTTACAACGCCAGTTTATATCAAAATGTAATAAGACTGACTGCAATTTTTTTGTCATATTAATTCCAAATTGGCGAAAATGTCCAATTTATATAGAAATAGTTCGTCATAGGCAAGGTTTATAGTTGTGATATGCAAATCTAAACTTTTGCTTTAAATACGTTGGTGGTGAAGGGTGCTAGATTGTTGTATATGTTTCTAGAATATATAATTTTCGTTATCTGCTCGTGTTTTATTACAGCGCAGTGTAAAGCTTGGGGGCTCTCTCGGAAAACTTTAAAAAACAATTTTTATTGAAATTCAAGTAATACAATTTATAAGGATAACTGAGATAAATCTAAATAGAATTCCATTTAAATGGTAAAAGACCTAAAAGTATTATTAGAATAGCATTTTTTTACTGCAATTTGTACTGAGTTTAATATTTTTTTTATAATATATATCTTCTTTGTTTTTTAAACTAGCTATTATTAAAAGTCTAACACATTAGGGTAACTGACTTAATTTCGGTCACACCTTTTTTCGGCCACCAATTTAGGGTGTTAGAAAATTGACTTATTTTTAAAACACAAAAGAACTAGCACAAAAGTAACTAGATTAATGTTGAATAAAGTGTTTTTGCAAAAGTTTTTTTGTTATTTTACATTATCAACATTTTCATACAAAAAGTGAATTTTTTGTGATTTTTCTAATTTTTGCTTTGTGTTTAAACTGCATAAAATTTAGAACGAAGCAATATATAACCTTAAAATATATTCTATTTAAGGCTCAAAGTTGTTAATTTTGATGTTTTGATATTTTCTTCAAAATCATTTTGCAATGCGTTTAACTAACTGCGCATTTTAAGATTCCGTTAATTTCGGCCACCTGAAAATTTAGGTGAAAGAACCTGCCGTTTTTTTGCTGTTTTTAAATATTATTGTACTACCGTATTTATAAAGAGTTTTTTTGCTCGTTTGGTTTGTTTTGACGTTTTTTAAGTCAAAAATAAAAATTGAACAAAAAATACGAATTATTAAAACTTGTTTTTTTAAGGTTTTGACATAATTATTTAATGTCTTGCTAATAACTATTAAATATAAATGTTGTTAAAAATATGTTTTTTTAAGTCACATCTTTTATATAAACACTATGGTGATTTTTGCTTTATTAATAAATTTAGATAAAGTTATTGAAATTACTCAGATTACGGAATTTTTGATAAAGATATATTTATGGCCGGTTCATACTTAAGCCAAAACGTCTTTTGGATAAAGTCCAAAGGACATTGTCTAATGGATAAACACAGCGTCAAAAAGGCCCTCGGATTTTGTCCTTTGAACATTTTGTCTAAAGCACAATCCAAAGGACAATATTTCAATTAGCATTCATACTTCGTCCAAAGGACGTTTTCGCTTTTCTAAAATTGTTCTTTGGACTTTGTCCAAAGGACGTTTTGGCTTAAGAAAGAACCAGCCTTTATTAAAACTTTTATGACCTAAAGGTAATATTATAATGAAATTATAAAACGATCCTTGTTAAACAGCTTGCTGTTTTGAAAATTACCACATTGCAATGTTAAATTTAGTCACATGATTAGAAAAAACTATAGGAGGCACAACTGAAAAAATTAAAAATTTAGATACGTATATTTTAAACATGACGTGAAAATTAAATTAAAAAAAGATTAAGAACTTTTTTTGAAACAAAATTATATTAATTAAAAAAAAACATTTTGTAATCAATCTTTCGCTTCCAAAAGCAGTCATAATTTGTTTTCTATTAATTTTAAATTCAAAACAAAAGTTTTAAAACGAAACATGATTGTATTTATAATGGGGTCTTTGACTTTTTATTTTCTTATTATTTGCCTGATAATAAAAAAATTACAGAACAAAATGCAATGAAAATTCCTCAAAATATAATTGACCAGTGCTAAACGTTAATTTAGTTTTTCTAATTACTTTAATGGAGAATCACGACAGTAAATTCAATGTACACAAAGGTTTCGAAAAAATTTGAAAATACTTTGTATACGACCGGAAAAAATTAGGAAGAAAAAATGTGGATAAACAGCTGTTTTTTTAGAAAAATTGTTTTATGTTTAGTTGGTTTTCGTTGTATTATAATCGTGTTTTTTTTCGTTAACTAAGTCATATACAAATTATTTTTAAATCTTCCCGAGACCTTTGGGTACATTTAATTAACTGTCATTATTCTTCATAATATACAAGTTATCTGCATTTGAAAGTTAAAATCTAATTGCAAATTGTTTTTACAGCTGTTTTTAATAAAAAAATAGGTTTTTAGAACGCTTTTAAATTTTTGTTTTTATAAGTTAAATATCGGAGTATAAAAAACAGTGTCCTTTTTAATTTTCGATACGAGACTTGTGACCAAGTTTAACATTGTAATGTACTAATTTTTTAGTTGAGTTCGTCAGTTTCCTTAAAAAGGTTGAAATAAAATATAAAATTAAGATATTATGCTTTGTCTTGAAAATTCGTTTTCATAAACTTTTTTAATAAAAAAATTTACCGGTATTATGTGCGTGAGTTTTTACTGGTTTTAAAAAACATGACTTCATGATGTCATTACATTTGTGTGAGTGAAAAAAAGAAAGAAGTTGTAAAATTAATCAGAACTGACGTTTTAAAACAAACAAAACAGATTACAAACAAGATGTCACCTTTTTTATTCTTCATTATAGTTTTCAAATGTCTTGAAATTCTATGAGGATCTCCTAAACTTAATTAGAAATAACTGCCAAATGGGTTTCAAAATAGCCGGTAATCGATCACTGATCAGCTGATATCCGTTCATGATACGCTGGAAACCTGGCCTGCAGTTTTGGAGGAATTGCTGGAAAATTCGCAGAAAATCAGATTTCAACGTTTTTTATCGTAAAGATCGATATGTTTCTCTATGGTTTTACGTGGTTTTCAGGTATACAAATTTGTTTCTGTACTGCCAACGCTTAATGAAAATTTATAGAGTTTGAAAATTTTTTGATTTCTCAATTATAATTATATAAGTTGGTTTTTAAAATTACTACACTACATATTACCAATGACTGGATTAAAGATTTACATCTAAATTTAAATGGTTTCACGATGATTGTTATTTTAAATAAAACTTGGGAGTTTTTTAAATTTAATCTTTAAGAGTACTTTTTAAATAACTACAATACATGATACCACCAATAAATGGATTTTTAATGTAAATCTAAATTAAAATAATTTCACGATGATTGTTACTTTGGAATTTCTCAAATTTTATCTTTAAGAGCACGTAAAAAACGCTAATCCAATTTTTAGCTTCTCTTGCGTTTTATCTTTTATAATTTTTAGCTTTAAAATTTCCATATACGTCATGATCGAACGCACAATTTGTCAGATCACAAAATCGTGATTATCAATCGATTTTCCAATGTCAGTTATATATATGTTTGTTAAAAGACCGGCAATCTTAACACCCGTGTTTTTGGCTGTGCTTCACGGTATAAGCTTGCTAACTGTGAATTCTATTTATTGCGACCGCACAAATGTCAAAGCAAAAAACATCGCAACCAATCGATTCTCCGTTACAGGTTTTATCTATGTTCCCAATTTCAAGTCATATAAATTTTATTCAGGCGAGTTACAATTGTTTTAAATAAAATTTGCATATACGTCATGATCAACCGCACAATTTGTCAGATCACAAAATCGTGATTATCAATGCATTCATCGTTGTCAGTTGTATCTATGTTCCAAATTTTAAGTCATATAGATTTTATTCGGCCGAGTTATAATTGTTTCAAATCAAATTTGCATGTACATCATGATCGACCGCACATTTTGTCAGATCACAAAATCGCGATCATCAATCAATTCTCCGTTGTCAGTTGTATCTATGTTCTAAATTTCAAGTCATATAAATTTTATTTGGCCGAGTTAGAATTGTTTTAAATAAAATTTGCATATACGTCATGATGGACCGCACAATTTGTCAGATCACCAAATCATGATTATCAATCGATTCTCCGTTGTCAGTTGTATCTATGTTCTGAATTTCAAGTCCTATAAACTGTGAATTCTAATTGTGTTGCTAACTGTGAATTCTAATAGCTAACTGTGAATTCTATTTATTGCGACCACACAAATGTCAAAGCAAAAAACATCGCAACCAATCGATTCTCCGTTACAGATTTTATCTATGTTACCAATTTCAAGTCATATAAATTTTATTCAGCCGAGTTACAATTGTTTTAAATAAAATTTGCATATACGTCATGATCAACCGCACAATTTGTCAGATCACAAAATCGTGATTATCAATGGATTCATCGTTGTCAGTTGTATCTATGTTCCAAATTTTAAGTCATATAGATTTTATTCGGCCGAGTTATAATTGTTTCAAATCAAATTTGCATGTACATCATGATCGACCGCACATTTTGTCAGATCACAAAACCGTGATCATCAATCAATTCTCCGTTGTCAGTTGTATCTATGTTTTAAATTTCAAGTCATATAAATTTTATTTGGCCGAGTTAGAATTGTTTTAAATAAAATTTGCATATACGTCATGATGGACCGCACAATTTGTCAGATCACCAAATCATGATTATCAATCGATTCTCCGTTGTCAGTTGTATCTATGTTCTGAATTTCAAGTCCTATAAACTGTGAATTCTAATTGTGTTGCTAACTGTGAATTCTAATTGCTAACTGTGAATTCTATTTATTGCGACCGCACAAATGTCAAATCAAAAAACATCGCAACCAATCGATTCTCCGTTACAGGTTTTATCTATGTTCCCAATTTCAAGTCATATAAATTTTATTCAGCCGAGTTACAATTGTTTTAAATAAAATTTGCATATACGTCATGATCAACCGCACAATTTGTCAAATCACAAAATCGTGATTATCAATGGATTCATCGTTGTCAGTTGTATCTATGTTCCAAATTTTAAGTCATATAGATTTTATTCGGCCGAGTTATAATTGTTTTAAATAAAATTTGCATGTACATCATGATCGACCGCACATTTTGTCAGATCACAAAATCGTGATCATCAATCAATTCTCCGTTGTCAGTTGTATCTATGTTCTGAATTTCAAGTCCTATAAATTTTATTCGACCCAGTTAAAATTGTTTTAAATAAAATTAGCATATACGTCATGATCGACCGCACAATATGTAAGATCACAAAATCGTGATTATCATTATTATAATCGTGACTATCCGGCGGCCCACGGCCGCCGAAATAACACTGCACAGACTTTTGAACCGGTGAATTTGTTTGGGTGTGCTAACCGTATCCACAAAATGACACAAGCACTTTAAAAAAAGTGAACCAACAGCGTAGAAATGTTTTTTGTACCCTATTTTTTCAGTTTCTTCCTGCTATTGTGGTATTATTTTGCGTCCCAAGTGCCTTTGGAATTGTTAAAACTATACGAAAGTCAACTTTCCGAAAACGGATCATGTCGCCTGCCGAAATTGGACCCTTGGGACCCGGTGGTGGCGCCGTATGTGTCCGCGCCCGAAGAGAATTTACCTTGCAAAAGCCTACAGCCCAACTTAACATTCGTGGACAGGTTCGCGGCACGTTGAGCACATCACTACAGCAAAATAGATCGCATTATTTACAAATTAAACGTGACTGTGACTCATTCTATAGTTAATAAAGTACGCATTGAAATCTGTCGTGATTAC
>JASAMX010032717.1:25000-37864 GCA_030248175.1 Microlaimidae sp. YZB2_3
GTAAGGAAAAAAAGTGTCACACAAGTGCCCCAGTACCTAATGCGTAACTTAGAAAAAAACTGGTCGTTTTTCACATGAACAGAGGTTTAACTACGGGCAATAGAGCATATTCGAGAATGAAATTCAGGTGAGGGGGCAATTTAGCATCTACGTGCAAAAAATCAGCTCCAAATATTCACCACAGGAAAAAATTTTTGGGGGACCCCAAAAAAAAAAACAAAAAAAAGTTAAGCAAATTAAGCTTATTAGTATGAAATTCATGTATGCTTAGCAAAAGTTTTTAGGTTTTTAATATCAGAAAAATATGGGTAATATTTTAGTTATGTAAAATGTTTAGATTTTTAATTGGCTAAAAAACTATTCAAGGTTTTGTTGATTTCGATGACGCCATCAACAACGGTTAACCGCGCAGTGACTTAACCCATTTAATATAAGGGAAAGAGCGCTCCGCGCTCTTCCCTGATACAAAAATTATCATGAGAGGGTTTAGCTTGACTTTAAAGTTTTGCTTAGGTTACTTAGAGAAACTAAAGTTTACAATCTATGATTAAGTTTTTCATCAGTTTTATTATAACAACTTGAGGAGTTTTTAATATAGTTACAATTTGTTCTTGAGGAATGCTAAGCAGGGCCAACAGTTTTCTATGGACCTACCTAGCATAACAAAAATTGGGTCAGCGGTCCCACCACGAAATAAAGTTCCTTTCAAATTAAATGCATTTTTTCGTATTATTTTTGAAACTGAAAATACTATATACAAATAAAACATCTATTTGAAAAATTTTCGTGGTCTTTTTGTATTTAATTAAGGATCACAAAATTTTGTTTTTTTTTCTGAATAACCTAAAAAATTTACATATGAGAAACCTTAGTTACGCTTAATATAGCTCTAAATATTGGTCAAAAATTAACAAAAATATTCGAAATTGTTTTAATATAGTTGTTTAATCTCCGGTTTCCGAAAAAATTTAATAAAAATCATTGGTTTCATAACGAAAACTGATTTCGCGGCGGGACCGCGGACCCAAATTTTTGTAATGCTAGGTAGGTCCATTGAGAGTAAATTAGTTTTATTGACGTGGTTAAATTTATCCCGATTTGTAGAAGTTATAGTGAAAATCATTTAAAAATAACATCGTCATAAATTGGAAAAACACTGATTTATACTAGTGATGTTCCTACCCTCCACTATCATGCTCCGAAGCTCCGGCTATTTAAAGCGGCAGGAGCTCCGGAGCTCCGCCTTTTAAATGAGCGATTTTAAGCTTATTTAAGCTTGAAATGCGTTTAAAGTTACTCTATCTGCATTTTTAAGTCTATTTGTAGCGTTTTAAATAAGTTATGAAAAAAAATTAATTTGCAAATAAATTGAACAAACTAATATATGGCTCCGAAGTTCCTAACGGCGGAGCTTTGCTCCGAAGCTCCGGGGAAAATCACTACTTTATACATTTTAGTTTCTTGAGATACTCAGTTTTTGTGTAAGCTTAACGTCTGTGTAAACCAACTGTTTTTTTTTTGGGAGTACCTAAATAAATCAATTTTCTGTTTTTAGTATGTACAAACTAAAAAATTCTTTATTAATTAAAATATAACTGTGTAGCATGCAATGACACCAAAAAAACCGCCCAGGGTGATCTATTCGTATATTTGGTCTACGATTCTGCCCAAGACTGGCTTCGAGCTTCACGGGCACGCGGCCGTGGAGTTTCTCGAAACCACGCCGACGGAAAATAACCCCCGACTTTCGGTCGCGGTGGTCGGAATCGATTCGATGTCCAGATCCAATTTTATTCGCCAGTTCCCAAAAACTTACAACTACCTAATCAACACGTTAGGTGGAATTGATTTTCAGGTAAATTTTGCTTTTGTTTATTTGACTAGTATTGCATATAATATCTATAATATTGTACAAATATTAATTGTCTTGAAGCATATGGATTCAACTCACACTTCCTGGTAACGAGTTTTTTGTTCATTGGAGCAAGAAACATGATGTTATATAAAAAATCAATCAAAGCTGATTTTCCGAAAGGCGATTTTACAGCACATTGGAAGCAGAAACCTTTTTTTAAAATAAAAACCTGCCAGTAGGATAACTGATTTAATTTTGGCCACCTTTTTTTATTTTTTTGAATAAGTTTTTTCTGGCTTTTTTAATTAAGTCGAAATTTAACCTAAAAATCAAACAATAGCTATATTTGTTATTCCAGTGCAAAATTTGAATATTTCTGTTACACTTAAAAATCAGTGAAGGTTTAAACTTTTTTTCTAAAGTGGCCGAAGTTAAGGCGCGTGTCATTTATTTCGGCCACCTACAAAAAACTGGCCATAACTATTGCTTAAACGAACAATAAAAATTTCTAAAGGTTGAAAATTTACCCTTAGGTATTGTTCTTGGTACATATAACTTAATTTTTCCCGTTTGCGAACTTTAATAGTTATTAGCAAGACTTTAAATAATTATGTCAAAACCTTAAAAAAACAAGTTTTAATAATTTGTATTTTTTGTTCAAATTTCTTTTTTTGGCTTAAAAAACGTCAAAACAAAGTCAAACGAGCAAAAAAATTCTTTAAAAATACGGTAGTACAATGATATTTAAAAACAGCGAAAAGCGGCAGGTTCTTTCACCTAGATTTTAAGGTGGCCGAAATTAACGGAATCTTAAAATGCGCAGGTAGTTAAACGCATTGCAAAATGATTTTGAAGAAAATATCAAAACATGAAAATTAACAACTTTGAGCCTTAAATAGAAGATATTTTAAGGTTATATATTGCTTCGTTCTAAATTTGATGCAGTTTAAACACAAAGCAAAAATTAACAAAATCATAAAAAATTCACTTTTTGTATGAAAATGTTGATGTAGAATAATAAAAATAAAAAAACTTTTGCAAAAATACTTTATTCAACATTAATCCAGTTACTTTTGTGCTAGTTCTTTTGTGTTTTAAAAATAAGCTAATTTTCTAACATCCTAAATTGGTGGCCGAAATTAAGGCGTGGCCGAAATTAAGTCAGTTACCCTATATTATTTTTTGATCAAAAAAATAAGAATTAAAAGGAGCAATATAAGCAAGGGGGGACGTGGAAAAATTCATTTCAATCGAAACTGCGGGTGTACAGTTGTTTAACTAAAAAATTGTGTCACAATTCCAATGAAAAACAAAAACCATTTACCAGATTTATAAAAAAAATAATTTAAAGCTATTTTAATTATCAACAAACAGCTTAATTAAAATGGCATTAATTATTTAATTATTATTTTTATTAGTTATTATAAAAAGCTGGTTGATACTTCGTCTAGAGTATCCAAAGGTACGAAAAGAAGGTACGATTCACATACGCGTCCCAAAATTCGATTTGACCGATTCTAAAATAAAATACACATATAAAACATCTTGTACACTAAATCGAACACGCAGACTTCGTTTTGATGGATTTTTTTAAGATTTGGCCTTATCGAAAAGAGTTATGAACTAATTTATACCCAAAAAATGACATTTTTCAGCATATGCAATTTATGATGTTAATAAAAAAAATTGTGAACGCACAAATTAAATTAAAAACTATGCTTTAACAATGCTAGAAGTCTGAAGAACTTAAAAATTGTCAAAAAAATTAAAAATTCAAACAAAAGTTACATGGACCATTAAAAACATGGACAACAATTTTTTTTTGACTTTAAACACTAATTTAAACTTAGTTTTTCACCGATTTTTTGTTCCTTAGCCTAAGCAAAACCTAAAAATCAAACAAATTTGTAATATAATTGATTTTTATTAAAACAAGTTGTTTTTCAAAAATGTGAATCTTTTCACAACAAAAATTTTATGCGTATTTAAACGGTTATTATAAAAAAATTGGTTGTTATCATGAAAAAAATAAAAGTATATTTGTATTTGCAAGACATTTGGTTATACGAAAAAAATAATATTAATTTGATTAAAGGCTTAATAAAAAAATTTCTTAATAACATAAATTGTACATGCCAAAATAGGGCAATTTTTGGGTATAAATCGGCTTATAACTTTTAATCAAAAGCTCAAATCTCAAAAATAACCACAAAAATCAAGTCTACGGGTTTAATTTAGGCTATGAAGATGTTTTATAAGTGTATTTTACATTAGGGTCGGTTAAATCGAATTTTGGGACGCGTATAAGAATCATACCCGAAAAGAAGCCTAAAAGACAAAGTCTTAAACAAATTTTTGAAACTTATTCATATTTCTTTTCATGTGCCCAAAAAACAAAGTGAAAAGGGCTTTTGACTTTTGAACAAGCCAAGGTTGAGCAACGCCAAATTTTTTTTGCAGATATGACGTTTTTAAAAACAAATAATTTAGAACGCACATTTTTTAAATCCCTACCATTTTAGTAAAATCTACAAAAATTCGTCAAATTTGGCGAAATTGGCAGTTATTTTTAATGCAAACTAGGGTAAAAGACTTAAATTCGGTCAGCCTCAATTCCTGCCACTGACTGTTATTTTTGCCATGGGTAAACTTGTGAAATGAACTTTGTACGTCTACTTGACGATCTATCTCAGCATACGCAGTTTATTTCATAACTTTGCGCAATTAGGGTAACTGACTTAATTTCGTCCACGCCTTAATTTCGGTCACCAATTTAGGGTGTTACAAAATTGGCTGATTTTTAAAACACAAAAGAACTAGCGCAATAGTAACTGAATAAATGTTGAATAAAGTGTTTGTGCAAAGTTTTTTATTCGTGCGATTCTGAATTATCAACATTTTCATACAAAAAGTGAATTTTTTGTGATTTTCTTAATTTTTTCTTTGTGTTTAAACTGCATCAAATTTAGAACGAAGCATTATATCATCCTAAAATAACTTTTATTTAAGGCTCAACACAGTTAATTTTCATGTTTTTGATATTTTTTTAAAAATTACTTTGCAATGCGTTTAACTAACGGCGCATTTTAAGATTCCGTTAATTTCGGCCACCTTAGAATTTAGGTGAAAGAACCTGCCGTTTTTTGCTGTTTTTAAATATTATTGTACTACCGTATTTATAAAGAGTTTTTTTGCTCGTTTGACTTTGTTTTGACGTTTTTTAAGTCAAAAACAAAAATTGAACAAAAAATACATATTATTAAAACTTGTTTTTTTAAGGTTTTGACATAATTATTTAATGTCTTGCTAATAACTATTAAAGTTCGCAAACGGGAAAAATTAAGTTATATGTACCGAGAACAATACCTAAGGGTAAATTTGCAACCTTTAAAAATTTTTATTGTTCGTTTAAGTAATAGTTATGGCCAGTTTTTTGTAGGTGGCCGAAATAAATGGCACGCGCCTTAACTTCGGCCACTTAAAAAAAAGGTTTAAACCTTCACTGATTTTTAAATGTAACAGAAATATTCAAATTTTGCACTGGAATAACAAATATAGCTATTGTTTGATTTTTAGGCCAAATTTTGGCTTGATTGAAAAAGCCAGAAAAAACTTATTCAAAAAAATAAAAAAAGGTGGCCGAAATTAAGTCAGTTACCCTAATTAAAGAATAACAGCGCAAAAAATAACAGCCGGCGGCCGAAATTAAAAGCTGGCTTAATTTAAGTCAGTTACGTAACGGTGTGATATTACTTTAAAGGGACACACGAAAGTGGGGGACAATACTTACATCAACATGCTGGCCATGCTTACCGGGAAGCGGGTCGGACACACCACGGAGTTCAAACCCGAGCTGTTCGACCGGCATTACATGTTCTACGACGGTTGGGCGGAATACGCTTGGGATGATTTCACCAGGAACGGCTACGCCACTCTGTTCGCCGAAGATCGACCCGACATCTCTAACTTTAATTACAAAGGTTTTTTATAGTTTAATTTAATTTCATAACTAAAAATTTGTTAGTTAAACTTTTTGATGAAGAATGAAATTTTCGATGTATTAAAACAGAGATTATGCCAAAGCTAGATAAGCTGAAAACCAGTCAGAGTCAGACAAATTAAAAAAAAGCAGCTCTCTACCAATAAATTATTACCCTTGCCGAACCAAAAAAGGGTATCTAGATCCCTTACACCCCACTGGATTCACCCCATTCGCCACGCCCATGCTTCAGGATCAGGATCCTTAATGATGTTTTGTCCCTTGATGTTGCCTTCGTCTTGACCGATTAGAAGACGACTTCTGTATCCTTGTTTACTTTTCTATATTTATGGTTCTTGGAGCCGACGCCACTTAGATCTGGAACTTGGTTCCGAAAATGAGGCACTTGAAGCCAGAAGGGGGGAACTTGCGGCTGTGAAAAATGTAAAGTCTTATAAACCTATCCCTATTCTAAGCAAAGCCGTCAATTTAACCCCAAATTATTTTTTTAGTTTCGGGTTAATAACCCCACCGATGGCTCCAGTAACCCTGTATGTTTTTCTTAGAGCTAGAGCGATCACTGCCCCCGATCCCAATCTAACCTTTTTAAACTTGTTTAATAAAATAAATCTTACGGCGAAAATCCAGACACGATGGTGTAAGGGATCTAGATACCCTTTTTTGGTTCGGCAAGGGTAATAATTTATTGGTAGAAAGCTGCTTTTTTATAATTTGACTCTAATGACTGGTTTTCAGCTACTCTAGCTTTGGCATAATCTCTGTTTTAATACATCGAAAATTTCATTCTTCATCAAAAAAGTTTAACTAACAAAAAAATTTTTAGTTATGAAATTAAATTAAACTATAAAAACTTTGTAATTAAAGTTAGAGATGTCGGGTCAGATATTTCGGCGAACGGAGGGGGTACGCCCGTGAAATCATACCAATAGGTCTGCCCAACCATCCGTAGAACATGTAATGCCGTGTCGAACAGGCTGGTTTAACACCATTCTGTGTCCCGTTCACTTCGTTAGCATAGACCAGCATGTTGATAGTATTGTCGCCTTTCTCAGCACGTGTACCTTTTTTTTTAAATTAATTCACCGGCTTTTATTGGGCCGCCGCTTACGCTGTTACTTAATTAGAGTAACTAACTTAATTTCGGCCACCTTTTTTTATTTTTTTGAATAAGTTTTTTCTGGCTTTTTAAACAAAATTTGGCCTAAAATCGAAACAATAGTTATATTTGTTATTCCAGTGCAAAATTTGAATATTTATCCTGTTACATTTAAAAATCAGTGAAGGTTTAAACCTTTTTTTAAGTGGCCGAAGCTGCGGCGCGTGCCTTTATGTCGGCCACCTACAAAAAACTGGCCGAGCGTAACTATTACTTAAACGAACAATAAAAAATTTTTAAAGTTTGCAAATTTGCCCTTAGGATAATTATTTCTCGGTACATATAACTTAATTTTTCCCGTTTGCAAACTTTAATAGTTATTTAGCAAGACATTAAATAATTATGTCCAAAACCTTAAAAAAACAAGTTTTATAAATAATATGTTTTGTTCAAATTTTTGATTTTTTTGACTTAAAAAACCAGTCAAACGACAAAAAAACTCTTTATAAATACGGTAGTACAATAATATTTAAGAACAGCGAAAAGCGGCAGATTCTTTCAGCCTAAATTCTAAGGTCACAAAATTAACGGAATCTTAAAATGCGCCATGTTAGTTAAATGAATTGCAAAGTTTTTTTATTTATTTATTTCAAAACATGAAAATTAACTGTGTTGAGCCTTAAATAAAAGTTATTTTCAGATTTATGGTACATGCTTCCGTTCTAAATTTAATAGTTAAACACAAAGAAAAATTAAAAAAATCACAAAAAAATCATTTTGTATGAAAATATTAGTCATACCAGAATCGCACGTAAAAAAGACTTTGCACAAATATTTTATTCAACATTTATCCAGTTACTTATACACTAGTTCTTTTGTGTTTTAAAAATCACCCAATTTTGAGCCTAAATTGGTAGCGAAATTAGCGTGGCCGAAAATTTAAATTAGGGTTGCCAATTGCGCGAAGTTATGAAATGAACTGCGTATGCTGAGATATGGTCCGGTGTTACGAAGTTCATTTCACCATTTTGCCCCGTGGCCAAAATGACCAGCGCGGGGCTGACCCGAATTTAATTACTTTTTCCCATTTGCATTAAAAATAACTGCCGAGTTCGCCAAATTGACGAATTTTTGGTAGATTTCCGCAAAAAGTTTAAAAAATGTGCGTTCTCATGATTTGTTTTAAAAACGTCATATCTGCAAAAAAATTTCGCGTTTTGCTTCAAAAAGTCAAAAGCCTTTTCACTTTGTTTTTTGGGCACATGAAAAGAAAAATATGAATAAGTTTCAAAATTTGTTTAGGGTTTTGTCTTTTAGGCTTCTTTTCGGGTATGATTCTTATACGCGTCCCGAAATTCGATTTTAACCGACCCTAATGTAAAATACACTTATAAAACATCTTCATAGCCTAAATTGGTCCCGTTAAATTTTTGCTGTTTTTGGGTTTAAGAGTTTTTGATTAGAGTTATAAGCCGATTTATACCCAAAAATTGCCCTATTTTGGCATGTACAATTTATGTTTTCTTAAGAAATTTTTTTATTAACCTTTAATCAAATTAATATTATTTTTTCGTATAACTAAATGCTTACAAATATGTTTATTTTTTCCATGATAACAACAATTTTTATAATAAGTTTCAGTGCGCATAAAATTTTTATTGTGAAAAGATTCACATTTTTGAAAAACAACTTGCTTTAAGATAAAAATCAATTATATTACAAATTTGTTTGATTTTTAGGTTTTGCTTAGGTCCAAAATCGGGTGAAAAATTTCAGTTTTAATTAGTGTTTAAAGTCAAAAAAAATTGTTGTCTTTAATGGTCCATGTAACTTTTCTTTTGAATTTTTAATTTTTTTTCAACAATTTTTAAGTTCTTCAGACTTCTAGCATTGTTAAACAGTAGTTTTTAATTTAATTTGTGCATTCACAATTTTTATTAACATCATAAATTGCATATGCTGAAATGTCATTTTTGGGTATAATTAGTTCATAACCAAATATTTAAAAAAATCCATCGAAAACAAAGTCTTGCCGTGTCGAACCTACAAGAATGTTTTTCTGTTATTTTCAGAATCGGCAAATCGAATTTTGGGGACGCGTATGTAAATCGTACCTTCTTTTTCGTACCTTTAGTACTCTAGACGAACAGCTTTTTATAATAACTAATAAAAATAATCATTAAATAATTAATATTAACTTTCATTAAGCTGTTTGTTGATAATTAAACGTTAAATTATTTTTTATAAATTGGTAAATGGTTTTTGTAATTGGAATTGTTACACAATTTTTTAGTTAAACAACTGCAAAAATTTCGCAGTTACTATTGAAATAAATTTTTCACTACCTTGTATATTATTATTTTAAATTCTTTTCTTTTGATAAGTAGATATAATAAACTTAATTTCGGCCACGTTAATTTCGGTTAGGATGTTAGAACATTTTATTTTAAAACACAAAAGAACACAAAAAATATTGAATGCAAAGTCCTTTCAAAAGTTTTTTTTATTTTTATTATTCTACATCAACATTTTCATACAAAAAGTGAATTTTTTATAATTTTGTTAATTTTTGCTTTGTGTTTAGACTACTCGAATTTCCAAAACGAAAGCAATATATAACCTTTAAAATATCTTATTCTATTAAGGCTAAAAATTGTTAATTTTCATGTTATTTAAATTGTTCTTCAAAATCATTTTGCAATGCGTTTAACTACCCCTGCGCATTTTAATTTTTCTCGGCAGGTTTTTTAAAAAAAAATGATCTAGGTGAATAAAACCTGCCGCTTTTCGGTGTTTTTGAAAATATTCATTGTACTACCGTATTTTTAAAGAACTTTTTTTTGTCGTTTTTTTGTTATTTTTGACGTTTTTTGAGCCGAAATAAAGAAATTTTGAACAAAAAATACGAATTATTTGAACTTATATTTTTAAGGTTTTTTTAAACATTAATTATTTAAAGTCCTTGCGTTTATTTTTACAATTTCGCAAACGAAAAATTATTTCTTATGTTACCAAGAACGAATCCTTTATTTTAAATTAAAGTTTCAACCCTTTTAGAGAGTTTTATTGTTCGTTTAAGCGATAGTTATGGCCCAGTTTTTTGTAGGTGGCCGAAATTTGGATGACACATTAACTAGGCCACTTTTTAGAAAAAAAGTTTAAACCTTCACTGATTTTGAGTGTAACAGAAATATTCAAATTTTTGCACTTGGAATAACAAATATGACTATTGTTTGATTTTTAGGTTAAATTTTAAGAAGAGCTAGTAAAAAAAGCCAGAAAAACTTATTCAAAAAATAAAAAAAGGTGGCCGAATACAGTTATCCCTACTGGCAGGCGTTTTTTCTGTTCCAATGTGCTGTAAAATCGCATTTCGGAAATAGTTTTATATATAACATCTTGTTTCTTGCTTCAAATGAACAAAAAAATCATTACGAAAGTGCATGTTTCAAGCGAGTAATATTTGTAGAATATTATAGATATTATATGCAATATTAGTCAAATAAACAAAAAATCAATTTCCACCTAACATAATTAGGTCGTTTGAGTTTTGGCAAAAACTGGCGAATAAAATTGGATCTGAAACAGTCAAATCGATTCCGACCACGAAAGTCGGGGGGTTCGTCAGCGTGGTTTCGAGAAACTCCACGGTCGCGCTGCCGGAGCTCGAAGCCTAGGCAGAGTGGTGCAAGACCAAATATACGAATAGATCACTCCAGGCAGTTTTTTTTCGGTGTAAGTACATGCTACCGCGCTATTATTTTAATAAAGAATTCTTTAGTTTGTACAGACTAAAAACAGAAAATTGATTTATTTACTCCCAAAAAAACAGGGATTTGCGCGGGACGCAGCATTGAGAATATCTCAAGAAAAAAACTAAAAGTGAGAGTAGTAGTTGCCGGAAGTTCGGAGCGAAGTTCCCGCCGTTTCACTTTTCGGAGCCCATATATTAGTTTGTTAAATTTATTTGCCGAATTAATTTTTTTTCATAACTTATTCAAAACGCTACAAACTTAAAAAAGTGCAATGAGAGTAACTTTAAACGCGATTTTTCAAGCTTCAATAAGCTTAAAATCGCTCATTTAAAAGGCGGAGCTACGGAGCTACTTCCGCTTTAAACGGGGCCCGGGACTTTGGGAAATAGGTGGAGGGTAAACACAGTAGTATAAATCAGTGTTTTCCAATTTTATGACGATGTTATTTTTTAAATGATTTCACTATAACTTCTACAAATCGGGAATAATTTAACCACGTCAATAAAACTAATTTCTCTCAATGGACCTACCTAGCATTACAAAAATTTGCCCAGTACGGGGTCCGCCAGCGAAAATCAGTTTTCGTTATGAAACCAATGATTTTTATTAAATTTTTGGGAAACGCGAAGTTGAACAACTATATTAAAACCAATTTACGAATATTTTTGTTAATTTTTTGACCAAATTTAAGCATTTATACTGTAGTGTTTTTTTTTTCTCATATGTAAATTTTTTTTTAGGTTATTTCTTTTTTAGCGAATATTTGTGGATCCTTAATTAAAAATACAAAAAGACCACGAAAATTTTTCCGAATAAATGCTTTATTTGGTATATCAGTATTTTTCAGTTTTATCATTTAATTTGAAAAAGGAACATTTCGTGGTGCAAACCGTGACCAATTTTTGTTATGCTAGGCATCGTGCCATGGATATTTCCAGCCTCTTAGCATTCCCCCTAGAGAAGCGAATATAACTATATTAAAAACTCCTCAAGTATTTATAATAAAATTTTGAATAAAACTTTAAGAATAATAGGGCCCAGAATTTGAATATTGAATGAGAAGTATGGTTACACCCGAGAGGATAAGATTAAAAAAGAATATAATACCTAGTACGAGTGGGGTACCGTGAGCATCTTAAGACGAAACAAACTGCCATCCAAACTGGAAATGGAGTAAGTAGGAACCATCTAAAGATTCTGAAAGACAGAATACATACATGTGTGATAAATTTGTGGATTCGAATACGGCCACGTTGGATTGGAGATAAGTGAGGATCTTAAATAAAAGTTAAAAGCATAAAAGTTTCAGAAAGATTTCATAATCACCAAAACAAAATAAACAAACAAAGCTGTTAATAAAATATAAGATAAAATTTGAAATAAGATAAAATATATTTTATAACAAATAATATGTAAAACCGATTCAAGAAGTCCCGGCAAATAAAAAGTCCGGCCCCGAGCCCCGAGATGGCGGAATCTGCCGGCACCCGGCGTTCACCAGTCGGGCCTAAGTGAGGGGGTTGTTTAAATTAAAGACTCGGATTTGCGGGGGGAGGGTTAATCCCTCAACACCCCCCTCCGTGCCCATGTATGCATGAAAAGGGGGGAGGTTTTGGAAAAGGGCGCCCCCCGGCGGCGTAGAAAGGCGGAGCCTGTAGGAAGGAGAATCCGGGGAGGGAAAGGTGGGAGTTGAGAGGGTCCGAAAGTAAGAAAAGGACCCCTCCATTTTTTTTCTGGGGGGGGGGGGGGCGCAAAATTTGGGGGCGGCGAGGTTATATAATTAAAATACACCCTTGCTCACCTGGCAACGTCGGGGGACCTATACACGGTATAAAAAGGGACCCCCCCCCCCGTTTTATTGAGGGATTCTTGCATTTTTGCCTCCCCCCCCGCCCAAAAAAATGAAAATTTGAATTATTTTAAACACCCCCCATTTTGAGAGACGTGGCTTTTCCATCGTGAATTTTTCGTTTAGCCTATTTCAGTGTATTTTAACCATTTTTTTTTAGATTTGACTTATTTTAGCTTTTTTTGTCTTCCTTCCCTTCTTTTCTTTTTTTTTTCTTCTTTTTTCTTTCCTCCTGCTTGCCTGCTTTTCGAAACAGTTGCCCCATTTTGGAATTGCAGCCTTGAGCCCCGGGGGGGCAGTCGGCCGCGT